>OZ018323.1:3624291-3754291 GCA_963969495.1 Ceratothoa steindachneri
TTCATAGATATTTCTGCTAATAAAATCATTTATATGCATTGCGGTGGCAGGTTGGGTGGCCTCCGTTAAGCCAACAGCGGCGGCGAATGTTCTCGTATGGGAAACGGGGGTGTAATGAGTGAGGATGAGGTGTGTTGTGTATCGTGGCCTCCTTAGCTCTGCGACAGCCTCTGCGTCTCCCTTACGTTGGAATTTCCTCGAAACCTGCAACAATGATTGTCAAACTAATTTGATTTGTGAGAAGGAGATCTGAATGCCAAAAGTTACGGGATAGCAGGAGGGAAATATATTGGCGATCAGTGCCACCATAGCGTGATTCGTGACCTTATGGAAGTTTCTTGACCTTTATTAGTCGTTATCTGACATGTTGTGGGTCAGTGGGAACACGGCCTATGCTGGTCATGACAAAGTGACGTGGATGATTGGAGTTCGAACGGAGCAAGATACTAGGTTCCAGACAGATGGAACGCTCCATGTTTTAAACTTACCGTACACAGGGCAATAGCGAGTACTTAATGATCGTAAACAACGGCGTCTAATTAGAATTGTCCATTGTAAAAGACAAGCGAGACTTTCAAATCGCATCCACATTTAATGTAGGAAGTACCAGACGCAGATATACCAGGTTGGCTCACCGTTCTATGAGATATGGAGGGAAGAAAAACGACCAGAATGCCTCTGTTAACACTACGACAGTGATTGTCGTAGTGTTAACAGAGGCATTCATACTCTAGAATTTTATGAAACTGGTGATGAGGATGTATTCAAATGATGAATAATGGTGAAAAGAACAAACTTTTGGCAGAAAAGTTAAATTCTGATTGATCTAACCTATATCAATTTGAAGTTGAAATGTTGTTAGTTCTGGGTCATTTACTATATTTTACCTTTATTTTAGTTACCTATAAAATATAAAATATCAAATTTACCGTTTTCTATCATCAATGCATTTATGTAGTCTGAAAGATATTTGTCTAAAAAAATGTAAAAATGTATTAGAGAGACATGAGAAGCAGCAAACCTGTTAAAAATGACCCTTAATTTAGTTTGGTGTAACTCCAAAATTGCAAGTAGCCAGTACTCATTACTCAGTGGAAGGCAATATTCCAGTAGTGTTGAAATTCTGGTAACTATTTGAATGCTAGTAAAGGCTGTGGATCATTTTATAATAACATATAATTATTTGGTAGAGATTATTTCTTAATCTAAGTGCCATCTTTTCATTTGCAGATATACCTGCGATTCGTGTGACAATGGCGAAAATCAAGACAAGGTCCAAATCAGGTTCTCATCTGACTAGTTTTGTTGGGACTGGACAAGAGCTGATGGTGTCTGAGTTACCAATAATAAGAGATTTTTTGAGGTACACCATCTACTTGAGGGAGCAAAGTAAGGATGACCAGAGAAATTATAAACTGGACCAGCTGGTCAAAGACATGTATCAGGGCTTGATTTTTCAGTGGACCAAAGTTAATGCTCTCTTCAAACCACCTGTTGTAAATCAAAAGGTCACAATAATATTAAAGCTTAAGGTCTGGAAGGAGGCAGTAAAAGTTTTCCTTGGTAAATGAAAAATTGAAGTAAAGGAGATGTTCATTGCAAAACTAAATAAGTTATTTGATATATTGACATGCAAATGTAAAATTTCCAGTTGTGGGGAAGTAGGTTTTAATGGCTGTGAGAATGAAGCCCACATTAACTGCTGTTGTAGTAAAGAGAAAAAATACCTACTAGGGAACTGGTCTTTATTAAAAGACAAAAGGAGAAGGTTGAGAGTAAAGACCCAGATACTCAACTAAAGGACTCCTTTGTAAGGCTTAGAAGGACACCAGACATCAATTGTGATGCTACCAGGATTGAAGATCTGATCAATTGGTCAGAGGATGTCTCTGAGCTACCCTTCACTTGCTCTTTAAGTACTTCTGAATTGAAAAATTCCATTGACTCTCCTATGACAGTACCTGACTGGCCTTGTCACACACAGAGCATTGAGAGGGTTGTCAGAATGGTGGCTGAGGCTTCTTCCAAGTATTTCTCACGTGAAAAGAGAGATGGAGGAATCAGGCCACAAGAGACAAGTAGACGTCTGATTCCAGGAATGAGTCAAAGCAAGATTGTGTGCTCTGGTGAAGTTTAACTTTTGAATATGACCCAAAGTGGAGCTTTGCATACACTTTTCTCACTCAATAAACATGTAAATTTGAGGTTACCTTGTGTTTGTGTGTATTTAGATGAAATAAAAATAGGTTACATAACCTCGTGACGAAAGGGGAAAATTTACTTTTATTTAAATGGAAATTAACGTAGGTAGGAGCAATCGAATAACAAAATAAAGTTCTTTTTCAGAATCTACACCGGAAAATCTATGATTTAAGCACCCCTCATTAAAGGATTTAATGAAAATATATGGTTGCCCCAAAGTATAACCTACCCTACTACGACACCGGACACAGCGCCGTATCAGGGATCGTGACCTACCTAATTGGACCTTGGAGGACTGGTAACATGCGGCGTGATACAATGAGCCATGTTTCCAATTGTTTCAGGCTGAGGGTAGGGTTCGGGTGGTGTGAAAACCCCATAAAGCCATGGATCATAGTTGTCAACGAGGGGTCGGGCAGGTTGGTGATGGTTACATACTGGCGTGGTGTGTGTTCACGTGGCATTGGTTTGGTCCGCTGGTCCGCCTGAACAAGTCATTGACCGGTAACTGCTACGTTGCCCTCCTTGGTAACCCTTTGCCTCCATTCATGGACTTCATGTATCTCAACAACGATGGAATATTCTAGCAGGATAAAGTACCGTGTCATCGGTCCCGATTTTCCAAGAATTCGTTTGATGAGCATTCCGGAGAGTTCCGAAGAATGGTGTGGCCACCGCATTCACCCAGCATCAACCCAATTTTGCCTTTATGGCACGTGGTGGCCAGGTCTCTTCTCACCCAAGATCCTACACTTACAAATATCATCTATCCTGAAGTCTTCCATCCACTTGTGGAATCGTTGCCAGGTCGAAGTGCTGCATTTCGCCGGCTAGAGGGCATCTTACACGATACTACATAACTAACTCATAACATTTTTCACTTTACTGTCTCTACTCGTATTTATTTATATATATATATATATATATATATATATATATATATATATATGTACCTGGGAACTAAATTATTGAATGTTACATTTATTTTAATTAAGTTTAGGCTTATTAATTGTGTTCTTCGAGTCAATCGTGTGAAGTGTTCAAATTGTGTTTTGGTTTAGGGTGTAAATGTGAAAGTCACTATGGTGGCTTTATCCCGAGACCTTTTGGATGAATGTCCTTAATCACAGGATTCTTGTAGCTTGTTTCTTTTGCGCACACGGTGTCGGATCCTAATCAATATAAGGAAAAATTTGCTTAGTCAAAATCGTAGTGAAACTAACCTAAGGAATTTCTTTCAGAAAAGTTTCAAACGAGGCTCCTAAGTGTTGATGTTAGGCAACAATTGGCGAATGTTTAGATCATAATCCTTTATTACATGTGGATCTATGGTATAGTAAATAATGGGTATATTATTTGCACTGGAAAAGCTCTGTTAGTTGCTTTGTATTAGTTACTAAGTAACGCCCTGTAAAAAGAGTCCCAATGCGGTACAGTTAGAAGCATCAGCTCTCTGGGTACTGATTGATGGCTTCGCTAGATCGAAAGCTCCTTGTGAAACAGGATTAACTTGCTTTCAAGTATCTCACATCTCAAAATTTTTTTTTTTAAATCGGAAGTTAATATATGAAGGAAGATATGTGAAGGGGAAGAGTAGCACTTAGTTGTTTCAAGTTGGGGTCATGTTAAAGAATAGTAAAAATTGGTAGTGGCCGGCAGTGGGTTTGGGGTGGGGGTATATAATTCAACGGGTAAACTCTAGATTCGTCATTCGTCAAAAATATATATTTTTTATGACCCTCTTCAAGGTCAAAGGCCTTCCTAGAGAGCTTGCCAACCCACTAAGTAAAGGTTTGATAGAAAGGGGGGCGGGGGCGAAGGCACGCTTGAAGGCGCCAAGAGAGAGGGAGGGGCGTAGGAAAAAGGCCGACCATTCCAAATTCTGGGAAGAATATAGAGAAACCACGATTACCGATGAGGCAGGACGCACCACTACAAAGGGCAAGCAGTAAAAGGCATAGCCGGAGGGCCTGGGTAGGTTAAGAGAGGAAGACAACTAAGAGGGTGACAGGGCATTTAGGTTCTTGTAGGTTGGGAGGACCTTAAGGACAATGCGGGATCGAATGGGTAGCGAGGAGGAATTTCGCTTCTATTTGACCACTTGAAACGTCTCGTTTGTTTTGCACGCGTGACCTACGAGTGTTTTTTTTCAAGAACGTTTAATACCCTCTTTCCCCCATTTGTTGGGTCTATACAGTCTCAAAAAAAATTGGATTTAAAATAGCTGCAAAAACAGACCAAATAACCCATAATTGCCGAGCGTGCATGAAGGAACACTGAAAACATTACGATCCCAAATCAAAGTACACGGATTCGTCCGTGTTTGAATGGCTGTGTCCGAGAGACAGCGCTGGCGTCTCCATCGACTGGAAACGAGACCGGACAAAGCCGGTGTTTGCAGGTCATCTCTCCTCTCGAACAAGACATCGCCCATCACGGAGATTTAACGCCGCCTTCGACGTAGCTTATTAAGGTAGCTCTTTGTTGCCCATCTGTCACCCTCAGGATGGGGGCTTGTCGAACGCCCTCTCTTGACGCCCGTGACAATCGAGCGCAATGGGGTGCTTCGACCTACAACGACCCGCTCTATTGACTCATTTCTCCGTTATCGGTTCTCGCATGACCTGAATACCGCTTCAATGACCTTTCTCCGTGCCTCTTCGGGCCTTCCTCCATCTCCTCGAACATCTGAGGGACGCCCCGCTGTCCGGTCAAACCATTTTCCTCGGAACGAATGCGAGGATTAAGGAATCAAAGCCTAAAAAATGCTTTATTTCTTTTCGCTGACACCGAAAAATTAAATGACTTTCAGTGACTCGGACAGGAAAGACCTTTCCACGATGACGTCATCATTTCTTCCTCACGCTTATTGCCATGGAACCCGTATGGAAAGCTAATTTTCGGGCGGACAAAATATTATCATAGGCAATAAATAGATTTTAACGACTGTAAGGAACCGAATCAGATCTGAAAAGCCGCTCAGAGCGATACCCGCTCATAAAATGACACACACATGTATGCATCGAGATCTCTCTCCTAACCCTGGCGAATATGCCATCTTAAATAAGGATAAGAGAATGGAATCCTTCTACTAAACGGTCGTGAAATCAATAAACATTGTGATAAATACCGTCTTACGTAGGCTCAGCGCAATCAAGATATAAAGATGACGTGGGCGAACGCAATCAACCTTCATTGGAGCCTCGGACGCCATTGAAGGCTGGGCGTCATTTGAATTCTCTGAATTGATTCCGCGACTCAGATTACAAACCGGAGGGCGTTTGAATATGCGGCGGCTTCTTTCAAATGGCTCGACACCGTCTCCAAATGTTTCTATTTATCGCTATTTATATTCGCATAAAAAAGGGTTATATTTTGT
This sequence comes from Ceratothoa steindachneri, assembly GCA_963969495.1. NCBI lineage: Eukaryota > Metazoa > Arthropoda > Malacostraca > Isopoda > Cymothoidae > Ceratothoa > Ceratothoa steindachneri. The sequence goes on from OZ018323.1 coordinate 3,629,873, forward strand.
GATGTTTGGAAATTACTGAAAGACGCGTATTCCAGGTTTGCCTTTTACCATTTAATGGGAACGTCAGCGCCAATGGATGAACTTATTTTGCTCGTCTCCGCCGTTTTTATAGATGGGTGTTTATAGTGTCTAAGGTTCTAAGTCTAAGTGTAAGAGGGGTTCTAATAGTCCAAGAATTACGAATTTGAGGTCGCATCCAGAACACTTGCACTCCATTTTTAAGGGTTTTCTATCTTTTAAGGGAGTCCTCTTCATTGCGTGGTTTAAGAGAGTTGTGCGCCCTCTTCTCTCTAGAACTCATGTATTCTCTCCTTTTAACTCCTTTACTTACACACACACACACGTTTTTACAGCTCTCGACTTCACTTCTAGACTACACTTCCAAGTCTTTCTTTTCCTTATGGGATTCATAACTAATATGCGATTGAAGGTTTTTGGCAAATTTTGCTTCTTAAATATTACTTGTAAATAATTTAATGAAAAGGTGGAATAACCATTCTTGGTAACCATATTTTTTAAGGTTTCCATTTTACACCTTGACAATTACATCTAAGAATATCTAAAAATCAGCCTGCACTGCGAAAGTGAACGAAGGCATCTCTCGCAAAAAGATTGTAAAGAAAGTGATAAAGTTAGAAGAAGTGAAAATGTCTGGAAGATATATAGCTGCAAATCTACCTGCTAGCGTTGAGGTTAGGAGGAGACGCAATCTTCAGATGTCACCTGCTACAGGGCTTTGTATGCTATACATGCGATAGGGGAAGAGGGTGAAGAGGGAAATCAGGTATGGTCTGTTCGCTGTCGCCCCAAATATTCCACAAACCATCGATGGTTTTACTTTTTTCCACCCCGAAATCACCTTTTGCTCTTGCTTCAATTGTAATAAAGATGCTGCTCTCTTTCCAAACTGCTGCTTCTTTCTTGCTACTCCATTAAATTACTTCCTGTTCATAAACATCATAATAAAGTGGTAGTTTATTGCAAGCAGTGGAACAAATATTGAAATTTGAAGCTTAGTCCTTTGTCAATTTACATTTTTCTTTAACCTTTTACACCCCTTCATACACATAAACATAAGACTCCTAAACCTTCTATTTGATTCTATCGATAAAATAGCGCAATTAACTCGACAGGAAATGGACCACAGTTCGTCCGCCAATCTTCCATTAAGTCTGCTCCTATTTTTAGGAACCATCATCCTAAAAGGCTAATAAGACTTTAAAGAACTATGTTTGGAGCCTATGGTAGTTAACCTTTATTGTGGTTTCTATAACAATGGTTAGTTACATACACACTGCATCGTCCATGCTAGCAGCTAACAGCCCCTCCCCCCAAAGGAACTTGAGTCATTGCGAGGTTCACCAAGAGATCAGACTAATTAATTTCCAATGTCCTGGCTGAGGAAAAACGGAGGGTGGAGCTCAATCATTGATTGAAATGCTTGTAATCGCTATGACAGAGGCATATTCAATGGTATGCCAAATCTACTCGTGAGTTAGAATTTGAGTGTCTATTCTAATTCAAATAAATATAATGTTACTTTCCTTGAATTAACATACGTCCTCTTCATTGTTCCCTGGGTTCAAGAGTTCAAATTTTCTCTGGATGGAGTAGGGTGTTGGCTAAAGTGAAAGACGTTATGGCGGTTTTAATGCGATAGAAATCCTGGGGGAACATCTTTAATGGCAGGTTCCCTGGGGTTGTGTCTTTTACACGTTAGGTATCGGGTCATAATACGGACGAAGAGAGATCGCCGCATCTCGTCGAGACTAATTTAAATGTCAAATATATTTGATCAGGATTAATCATATAAATGCCATATGTGTTAAGTATATTTTTGGCTCAATAAAGAGATGGTATATTAAGAACCTAAGTCAATGTACTCTGCGTTGCGTCGGTACTGGACAAAAAAAAGAATGTTGTGACTGTTAATAAGGGCCATTATCAAATTCCAAGACAAAAAGAATTACCACAAGCTAATAAAAATTCAAATGGGTTTACTTTAGAATAAACGTCATAATCGAGAACTCTCGAGATTCTGATTTTCGTCTGCTAAATATCATCCAACTAAGTAGTCAGTGAAGTTTCATGGTTCTAAGTATGGTTTCTGTGGTAGTTAATCCCTGACGGAAAGGACTCGTGGAAATGGCAATTTTATCGTGAGCTTCCCACTAATGGCATCTTCGTATTTGTGTTTTTGAAATTTCCCTGCCACGGCCGCCTTTCTTTCCCTTTGAGTAGTTGTAAAATTTTTGGAGGAATTTGGGGGATTTAAATGCATTTCTCTCCATCGTTTTGGGAGTTTTTAAAATGAGTTATGTCATTTACAAGACAATAATAAGGCGACTTAACGACGGCTGTTATACGTTGTACAGACCTCTGGTTCGGATTCCACATTAAACTAAATTCCAAACAGAGAAAAGAAATGCACCAAAAAGGGTGCAAATTGTTGGCGAAGAAACTAACAAATTATTTTGATTTGTTGTGGAAGAGGGAAAACACCGTTTCGATTTAAGCGAAGTTAAGCCACTCGGGTCTGGTTAGTCGCAGGATAGGTAAACGGTCCTGGTCAAATCCATGCTGGTTGGCACATGCACCCGTGGTTCGGATCTCACGTTAAACTGTGAATGCTTTCAAAAAGCGTGGTTGGCGCTAAACTCAATGCTTAGTTTTATTTCCACCCATTTTTTAAACCAATGCTTTATTTATTTTTCAAACTAGAATGGATATGAAAATAAGGTGCAAGGCAAAGAAGCTCTGATTTCAAGGATTTCAAGGTCTTCAGGGAATAACGAACAAGTAAAGGGTAAATAAGGTCCAGTGTGCCTATGACCCTTTGGGTTCACGTACGTTAAACGTAAAATCAAACAAACAAATAAGCATCTGGGAATGACCAAAGAGTAAAGGGACACATCTTAAATAATGGATAAGCAAGAGAACGACGTTACCACTCCTCCTTACAGAAGCTTGCGCTTCACAGGCAGACCTTCGGTCTGTGGCCAACGATATATCCGGCTCTAGCAACTGGATTGGTATAAAACATTTAAAAGGTTTCCAGTACATATCTATAACGCTATATTTTGGGAATGCCTTTTTTTTAATAGTTTGAACTTTAGTTTGAGTCAATTTTTGGTATATTTGAACCTTTTATCCCAATTCTTTCTAAGATTTTATTTACACTTCCAAAAAGATGTCGCAGTTTTTCGTAAATTTGAAGCTTTTGTCAAAGTTCGTTCTAAAAGTTCAGTCAAAATAAATATAATTATCGAATGTTTTGGATTTTTTTTAACAAATACAATTCACATTGTGAAGTTCATAAAATGGATTAAAATTAAGGCATGGCTGTTGTTTTTTTAGTTTTTAGTATATAAAAGCAAATTTAGAATGGGGGAAATAAAAGAGGGTCGCGAGGGTTGTTTTTTCGTATTTGAAAAATAATGCCTCTAAAACATTTTATTTTTGCCGCTAGGCCTAGAAAATAGACCGAGAGTAAATTATTAGGAGACCAAGCAATGACTTCGCCACTCCCCCTTCCCCCCTAAGGGGGGAGCTTGCGCTTCGCTACTAAGATTAAAATTTAAAATCCAATAAAAAGCAGCCATGGTTAAACTTTTATAAATATTCTGAACTTCGCCAATTATAATAATTTTAAAAAGGAACTCTAAACTAAATTTCTTCCCTTTCAAAATATCACGTTGCTAAAATATAGTTATAGAAGAAGATATATAAAAATAAATTTTCTGAACTTCACCATTTGGAATTCTTTAGGTTTTAAAATAAATTCACACATTTTCGATATTTATATTTATTTCTGAACTTAACCATTTTGTTTTTTGATATTATAAAAGAATTATTAGAGATAACTGATAAAAAACACAAGTCATAACCAAACTAAGATGAAATTATTATTCAAATACTCAAAAAAATCCCCTTCTTAAATTATAGAGTTAGTGATGATGATGATGTGTATTAGAAACCTTTTCATTTTTTTTAGACCAAAACCTCTTTGCTAGAACCAGATAGGCTCTAGCAAACCGAAGGTGTGCCTGCGAAGCGCAAGCTCCCCCTCTCTCTCCTAATAATTTACTCTTGTTCTAGATTTGTTCAGATCCATGTTTATTTTCTCGGTCTCGAGGCAAGAATAAAACCTTTTAGAGTCATTCTTTTGAAAAACAGAAAAACAACCCTCAAATCTCTTTTTTTGTCCTATTCTAAATTTACTTTAATAATTTCCTTTTGCTTAACTGGTTTTTATGGACCAGTAGCTATTTCCTCCTGGTAAAGATTAAAATGGAAATTCTATTTTAGAAAGAACTCCGATAAAATTTTCGAATATACGAATAAAATAAACAACAAAATAGCTATGTATTAATTTTAATTAAAAAAATCCCCAAACCTTCCATTATCATATATTTTTTTCTGAACTTCACCATTTTGTTTTCAAAAAAATCCAAGTTAAAATATACTCTTACGATAAATTAATGTCAACACTTTTGGCCATGTCTATATCCATATCGCGAAATTTTCTCTCGGTCAATTTGTACACACAAACCCTTTTTTCACGAAAAAAAAATTTCCAAAATATTTCCCCGAGTTAAAATATAGTGCAATGGAAGAGAGAAGAGCTAGGCTTCTTGAAGGGTTTTATTCCTATTCTTTTGATTCTATGAATGATCAAATGATTTTATATCAATGTTCGGATGGAATCCAAAAATATCCAAGAATGTTTTGGAAACAATTACATTGCTTACTACAGCGGTGCAAGGTAGATTTATGCTGTTTAATTCGGCGCATTAGTTACTGTCTGTGCGATGGCAGAGAGGAAACATCCTAGGTTTGCGAGTCTTCCAGTAGTATATATTGGTACGTGGTAACGACCAGCTGTCACGCAAAATAAGTGCATATCTCTGGTATCATAACTGCAATAGGAACCAGCCCCTGCTGCTCACGGGTTCGCCAACGATCGCCATTATGATGTTTATGTAAATTTCAATATCCGTTCGCAGGACCTTTTCGACGATTGACAAGTTTTTAAGTCACTAAAGAACTCACAGCAGTGCAAAGATTCTACTTGCCACCTGAGTAAATAATTAATATTATTATTGTAATTCACGAGCGAATTAATATCATGTCGAGTGCAAAGCGGCACGGAGACTCTGTTTGAACCCAGTCTTTATAGGCTCTATACCTTTTCCCTTCGAACTGACTCGTTGTCAAGTGACGAGACGTTCACTACGATATTCTACTTCTCTCTTGTTCTGTGTCTTTCGCACTAGCAATTAGTTTTGGCGAGTTTTATCATCTTTCTTATTCGAGGTGGATTGGCGAGAGGTTTGTCATCTTTGCTATTCTAAGCCGGATTGACATGAGATTACCATCTTTCTCATTCTAAGCTGGATTGACGAATACTTTGTAATATTTGTTATTCTAAACTGGGTTGACAAGAGGTTTCTCATTCTAAGATAATTCGATGAGGTTTGGCCATCTTTGTTTTTATAACCAGGATTAACGAGAGAGGGTTGCCATCTTTTGATAAGTAGGTTTTGACGTTTGTTACATTTGAAATAAGCTGGTATTCTAAGCCTGGTTGATGAGATTTGACGTCCTTGTTATTATAAGCCTGATTAATAAGAGGTTTATCATATTTGTTATTCTGAGCTGACTTGACGAGAATATTTCCATCTTTGATATTGTAATCCGGGTTTGAGAGGTTTGCCATGTTTGTTATCTAAACTGGTTTGGCAAAAGGGTTTCCATTTTCGTTATTCTAAGTTGGGTTGATCAGAGGTTTGTTATTCTAAAGACAGGTTGATGAGATGCGAGCAATCTTTGTTATTCTAAACCTCATCCACAACTTATTTCTATGTATCTGCTTTTTCCATTTATTTGCCCGCTTCTTCAGTACATGGTGAAATAAAATGCCCTCGTTAGTTAGATCAGTTTCTTTTCTTTTTCAATAAAAAGTTTATCGGATTGTGAATATTTGGGGTTGGTGTGGTTGGTTTCCTTAGAACAGTTTATTATCTTTTTTTAATATCCCATTTTTTTTACTCGTTTACTCTCTTAGTGTCAGTAATTAAGTCCGCCATATGTCCCTTTTCAATCGTGGACAAGGTTCCCGGACCGGCATAATGAAATGGGCATAAAAATTAGAATGTTAATCGGCGGCAAGCCTGAGGACACTGTGGCGCGGTCCTCGTAAGGAAGGGGAGAAGTGTAGAGAGAACAGGAATACTGGGTTTTGCCACCAACGACCGTGGCCTAGGGGAAGGCCACCCGTTCCACTTCTGGGGAGTGTGGAATAAAAATCTCCTCCGGCAGATTACGGGACGGAAGAGGGATGAGTTTTATGCGTAAAGAGAGAAGGGGATGGGAGACTCCAATATATCATTGTCGTTGGCTACACGTGCAATGGCAAGAGCTGCCTTAACTCACGCGTCAGACTTAACGCACCACCAATAGTCGCTCTCAGTTACGATAGTGAGAGCTCTGCTCTTTTCTTGACATCTCTCCTTTACCAGTTGGGTTAACGTGACCTTCATGCGATTATTTTCTTTAAAAAAATAATAATAATAATAATGATGTTTTGTCCTCAAATCACCACGATACCACAGCTAACGGATGGCAGTCTAAATTTTTTAGATTTCTGAACGACTTCTAGGGGAGAATTTTCAACCCGGAATTGCAGTGAAAATGGCTAATAAGGGGGCAGGGGGGTAGGAGGGAGAGCTACAAATACCTTTGCTGGTCATCTTCGTCATGGCCATAAGAACCCTTTCTTTGATATTTCTTTTGGTTTTGCCGCGTCAGAACCGCAAATAGGACGGGTGCAAATCGAAAGCCTTGCGGCAACCTAGTCGTCGTTAATAGTATCAAGGCTTGAAAATTGTGGGCAAAACCGATGCAGAGGAACTTGGGACTCTGGTATGAAGTGGCGTTTACTAATGAGGGTATAGGTTTAGTGGGAAAAGAGAAAGCATATGGATAATGAGGAAGAAATGAAACGAATTTAGGATTATATAGGAGGTTCAAGGTCTATCGGAAGAATTATAACTCGAACTCTGCTCCCATAACGATGGTGTTTGTATCTACCATCGCCATCCTTAACGTAAGTATCTATGCTTCATCTTCATTTGAATATACCTAAATTCAGTCTTGACCTTTTGGAGATAAATGCTAGCAGACCGCCTGTGACGAAATTAAGGATCCTGTCTTCTAATTGTCCTATCTGGGTCCTAATAGTGAGTGGTATTGCATGTCCTGGGATCCAGGGGAATGGATCCGTAGGCATAGAGCCATTATTAACAAAAATTATCTCGCAGTAGGAAAGGGGGTCTATTTAATGGAGCGAGCGTTTTTGTCAGTTGTTTGGTATTTGATTTTGAGCAAATTTAGAAGAAAAAGGCAATTGGGTATCTATGACATAGGATCTTGGGTATAAAGAAAGAAAAGGAAAATATTCGACTTTAAAAATGCTTTAGAAGTGCATTTAAAAGTTAAAAATTTCTAAGTGATTTATTTTTTTTAAATTGTCGTGCATGAATTGAATCCTCTGAAAGCTAAGGAAAGAGAAAGCGTGAGAGAGAGAGAGAGAGAGAGAGAGAGAGAGAGAGAGAGAGAGAGAGAGAGAGAGAGAGAGAGGGGTGGCGATGGAGTTAGTGGTTTTGAGGGAATTAGGGAAAAATATTTAAATAGATAATAAAGGTGGGAAGATGACGGTTTGGGCAAATGTATTGGTTTTATTCTGAAATTGTCTCTGGCAGGCGCTGAACCGATAATTATAGAGAGAGAGACTGTTTCATTTTTGGCACCGAACCTGCTTCCATATGCGCCCTATGGATTAGTAACTTAAAGAGGGCATCATTCCAGAGCTGTGGGTGGGCAGGTACCCAAGATATCCCTCTTGGTGATTTGACGGCAGCAGAGACCATCTGGTTTACTCAGAAGCGGCCTTTAATAAGCAAGATTACTTCCGACGATAGTTCACTGATTCCAGTTTTCATATATGTATTTAAATCTCGAAATCCTCCTTTCTAAGAGCAGTTAATCTGGAAGTCCAAAAGCCCATACAGCGTTAGTCGACAAAGGCCCGACTAACCAGCTCTGTTTACTAATCAAATTGTCTTAATGAGTGTGATTCGTTAGCGCCATTGGAAATCTCCTCCATTCTCACCCTCCAACACGGGTCAGATCGGAACTGAAATGAGCCCGTAGCGTGTGTGTGCACGGAAGAAGGTATAGGGGAACAAAGGGCACCGCAAACGAGGAACCCACAACTGCACACCTTCAGATGTGAAAACAGACTCCTCGTTAATTAGCGCTTTCCTTCCCTTATACAGAAGGCTTTGGGGTGGTTGTGGCCGTCCTAAGCCTTCTAATAAGTTGCGTGGCGGGCAGTCGGGTGACAGAAAGGCCGGATTCGCTACGCTCAGTTTGCGCTTCTCTTTGTGACGCGGGCAGAGGCCTGTTCTAATGAAGACATCTGCCCACGAATCCGGGGAAAGCACCATTTTGGCGGCTGCTCCAGTCACAAAACCTTTGTCCCTCTCAGGCGCACGACTTTGTTAGTTTGTTACCGATTTGGGGTGTTTGTATTCATTGAATAGGCTGTTAATAAACAGGTTTTCTACTCTGTGGGGCCTTTTCCCACGCATATACGCCCCCCACACACCATACACGCCCCCACAAAACATACACATAAATGTACCCACATACGATTTTAAAGACTTTTTTTGATGGGGATGTGGGGATTCTTGATTTTTTTCTCCCTCAGGCATTTTGTTCGTACCTTGAATGGCTATGTTCTGTGTACGAGCTTATTTTGGTGGGCTGACAATACGATGCTCTTGCATTTATGTTTCCTTGCTTCATTGGGAAGAAAATGCCCTCGTTGTAGACCTACCTCATAGTTTTGTCCTACTTCCTCTTCTAATTCATCTCCTCTTTTCCTCTCTCCCCCTACTTCTTTTTCCTTGTCTTCTACTCTATCCTCTTGTTCTCCTTTTTCTAATTCACCTACTTGTTCTTCTTTCCCTTCTTCTTATTTTACGTCCTGATTTTTGGTTATTTTTCCTCGTCTTCTTTTTCTTATTCGTCTTCTTCATTTATTTTAGTTTTTTTTCCTTTATTCTTCTTTCAGATGTATTTCTCCAGTTTCTTCTCACAGAGTTGCGTGTTTCCAGTGCCATTTGTTTGTTTACTCCGCATCGGCCTCTGCCTCGGTCTCGGCCTCGAATCAGACACTTTTTGTATTCGAATATATTCCTCGCTTTGGGGGAGGGGCGTTTTTCTTCATCTGACCGTTTTCTGCCACTGCCTGGTAAAGCTCTCCCCCCCTCCCCCATGAAGATTCAACTGATTCATCGTGGAGCTCACACGCAGTTGGATTTCTGACGTCGAGGCAGGGGGTCGATCTCGGCAAGCTCTGGCATAACGCTTCGAGCGTCGTCACTCGCTGACCGCCCATAAGCGGGTACCCTAAAACATCCCCTGTGGGGGTAAGTAGCTTCCATCCAGTTTTCAAGACACCCTCTGTTCCGGATCCCTGCCGATGGGGTGCTGTTATCCCGCATGGGAGTACTCCTGACACGGGATAGGGGCGGCATCCCCGGGGACACGACTAGGTTCCACCATCGTCGGTTGTTGTCAAAAACACCCAGGGCGACCTGGACACCTTCGCCCGTCACTGGTGCTTTCGGGCAGGCCAGGTCGTGGCATCGCGTCCACGATACGAAGGTTGGATGGCGCAAACTGATACTATCCACCGCTCGAGTTTGCTCTGTTACGCCCACAGTGAGCGAACTTCATCCTCTCACCTTTTCCGAGGTCGTCCTCTGGCTCTCTTTAGGTATAAATTCCCCAAATTTAGGATTTATTTCGGTCATTTTTCTGTCGTTGTTTCTATCAAATGTATCCTGCCTATTTCCACACCCAAGCGGGAACCCTGTGTAGGATGTACACCTGGTACCTGGAGGAGTGGCGGGCGCACCCTTCTGACCTAAGCCCCCCCTCCTCCCTACAGCTTTTCCGATCCCCCGGTAGGGGATGGGAGTGTATAAAACAGAAGCCCGGATCAAGGGCACGCTCTACCGGCTCCAGTGCGTGCACGAGGATCTTCGACTATTTTCATTTCGCCCACTTTTACCATTTTCTTTGCAGCTCTCTCATTACTTATTTCTGCCTAGTTGCTATTGCCTTCTAAATGTGGGGACTCAAAATCTGCCCAGTTCGACATAAGGGCTTTTATTCTTTTTACCATATCTCTCACCCGTGTTTGTATTCTTATCTTTGTATTTCTTTCTATAGTAACTGAGGGTTATTAATAGCATGGACGGTAGTTCTGTTTCGCTGAATTGTTTTTGCCTTTTTTAAGTCTAAATGTGACTGCCCTGACTTAAAAATGTTAAGATGTGTGGATTAAATACTTTTAAGCAAGGAAGCCCCTCCACCTCCAAGAGGGCGGATAGTGCAACTGGGACAATGTCCCAGCTACAACTGAAATTTGGAAGAGCGGCGTGCCCTCCCCACCCCAGTGCCCCGAGAGAAACGGGTCTCCTTTCTCGGGTCTTCTTTTGCAACACTTTGATATCTCTCACTATCTTTCACACACCTGCTTAGACTCAACAAACGATAATTCCATCTTAACTCAATCTCTTGTTCCTTGTTTTTAACAACGAAAAACTTATTTTCAGTAAGTTTATAACTTTGTTAGTGGGTGCAAAGCCTCTTATTCTCTTTTCATAAATGGCTACATCCACCTCCCGTATATTTTCATACGGTAATCCATTTCCCCCTCTTAAATCAATCCATTTACATCGATGTAATTTAAGAATTGCGCAAAAAATAGGGAGGTTGAATGTATGTGTGTGTGCGCGCGCGCACTTTGTGTGGATGTGTTTGTATAGGTGTGGAGGTGGACAAAGGTGACTTGATCACGATCGAGGTCAGGTGTTGTCGACATCTTAAAAAGGTGGAGGAGGTGAAGGAGATGAATGAGATGATGTGTGTGGAAAGATGATGTGATTGTGAGAGGTGTTGCAACTGAAGAGGGGGAGGGGGGGAGGTGAAGTAGAGGAGCGAAAGAGTATGTTCAATCAACTTGTACACAATAGTTTGCACACGCAGTATCTGTTATTATTATTTTTCGCCCTCATCAGTCTCTTTCGATCGGCTGCCTCCCTCCTAATAATGAAATTAACATTAAAGTCAGTATAAAAATCACTGGGAAGCCCAAGAACACCAAGAGCCGGGACTTGTTGAAAGGGGCTGGGGTGAGCAGGGGGAACGAGAGTATTATGCTTTGCCACCAACATGCACATATATGTAAATATTATGATACATAAATTTTGCAATTCCTATCTTTATGGGAATTTTATCATCTGGTCGGGGGATCTTCCACGCAAGTTACGTGCAAAAGAGCATTTTTATTCCAAACATACGGTGGTCAAAGTGATCCGAACCTATACCCAAGCAGACGTAGATGAGAAGGTATAATGATTAAAGTTACCCAACAAATAATCTTTGGGTTTAACAATATATTAGCAATTGGTATGTAGACCTTTACTATCAATTATGCACTGGCATCTTCTGCCACAGGAGCGCACTAACCGAAGGCATTCTTCTGGTGTTATTTTTAACCTTTCCTCTTGGAATATTCCCCACATTTCTTCGATGGTGTTAGGGTTTCTCTTTCCTAGAGCGTCTTCCTCAACTTCTCAATCGGATGGAGGTCCAGGCTCTGAGTATGCTAGCCAGGCCATGACACTTACTTCCTCCTGATCCAGGAAATTCTTCACCAACTTTGCCGTGTGGCAAGGTGCATTATCATGCATAAGAATTTCAGATTTAGCAGAAGTGGATCTCATATGGGGTGCAGCATGTGCTTCCACAAGTTCTTTATGCACTTTAGCATTTAATCCACCCTAAAAACGGAGAAAAGTAGGCCAGTACCTTCCGCCGAAATTATGCTTCACACCATAACGCTTCCTCCACCAAAGTTGACTCTGCTCTTAAAGTAGTTCACGGACCATTGGGCAACCAAAAAAATGATTTGTCTGGTGCCTTGAATATTTCAACGAATTCTTAAGTGAATATGGCTGCCAAATTTAAAAATAACTGCCAGTTTTTCTCTGTCAGGTCTAGTTTTCTGTCTCTCCTCTTCTCCATTTTGGCTCTATTAAATGCTAAAAATGCGCCTAAAAATATTTCCAACAGTGTAAATGAGTTGATATTAGTGATTTTTAGTGGAATTAAACAAGACTGTTTCTTTAGCAAAGTATTTCATTTATACAAGAGGCAAATAATATGAAACAATAAAGAGAGCAGAACACATAAGCAAACCAAGCACAAATAAAAATTCAAACTTGAAAATGCACGTTGGCAGATATTTTTGGCAGAAAATTCAAGCAATAAATTTTCGCTTATTTGCGCACCGTCAAAGTTGAGCAACAGGAGTATCTCGTTTTAAACTCCAGCAAAATTTTACCATCATCGCAACGTTTCAACGTCCTTGGTGCCGAGTTTCGATCTCCTTGATGTCCTAATGGAATCGTTCGCCTTGTTCGTCGCTAACATCTTTGAATTTTCATGAAAACGATCATGATGACTAAAAAGAAAATGCATTTTGATGCTGAAGTAAGGCCTCAACTGAAAAGTCTTGATCTCTAGTGCCATCTTCAGGTGATGAATTTTCTTCGATTGACGGCAAACTTATCTGAGGCAAGACACTGAAGAAAGAAACAAGAAGCTCTTCACTGTGTTGAGCCTGTCTGATACCCTTCCAATTTAGGGCACATAAATAGCAGTCGTCTACGTGATTATTCGACTCCCGCCATACCATTGGTATAGCGAACCTGATACTTTTTCTTGTCCCTTTAGTCCACTGTCGCAAATGTTCTGTACATGGTTTGCAGACACTATTCGGTGTACAATATTTATCTTGTTTTCCAGCTTGATGACAATATATGCCATATACTCACTTTCAACATAATCAGTGAGGTCTTTTCGATTTTCAGGTAATTTGTATTTTCCACAAACATAAGAAAACACATTTGGATAATTATTGCAACACCTTCTTGCTCATTTTCTATTGTTTAGTTCACCACAACATCTGAAAAATCGGATAAAAAGAAAAGAAATTATAATTAGGATAAAGTAAAGAACCCAGTGTAGTGGACGTACACACATATATAGTGACTAATTTATAACATAACACATAAATATGGACTCACATATACATATGGATATTAACTCACACTTATAATTATATACATACAGTAAACTATTTTTCTATAACCAGTTTCTCTCAACACAGAACCCATAGAAGTTGTTTAACTTAGGCCAACTATTAAACTCATTTTGTTATTGTTTTTCCACGCGCTCGGGGACCCCGATTGTCTCCAATATTTTAACCCCCTCCCCTGTTCCGTCTTAAGAGAGTCAGTACAAGGTTACTCGACGACCTTGACTCTAAGACATAATATATATATATGACCTAATATATATAATACGTCTTTTAGGGTCATCCGTAGTATTATCTTGTCTCATTTCGTTTAGACTTGTGTCAGCTTCTTAAGGGTGTTCTTATATTTTGCAATAAGGGTTCTGGTTTAGAAACTATAGAAAACGACTTTACCCATTTCTTTTGTTTATGTGCATATATATATTTTTTCCGAATTTAAAGTTTGTGACTGTGCTTCACGTAAAACCTTACCCCTTTCAGGCTCCAGATCGCCTAGCGTATTCAAAGGTATCGTATTGTGTTTTTGTCCTTTTAAGGCCCTATTTCGTCTGCCGTTAGTGAAAGGTAAAATTTGATTTTTTTTTGTATTGTGTATTCTCGTTGCTTACTAGGAAACGCAGTCTCGTATAAATCCGGAGTGAATATTCTGCTTGTGCTTAAGAATTCGCGCCGTGCGAAATAATCACGTTGTGTTTTTTTTTTTTAATTATCGTAGGTCCGCCAAAATTTACCAGCACTTCCGTTGTGCATTTAAATAATTTTTCCCTTGTCGGGGTGCTTCTCCCTAAAACTTGGTCAAACGCGTCAGAATGTCTTCGTCATTCAACACATTCAAGTCGCAAGAAGAGTCGTTTGGGCTCAATGGTAAGGAGCTGCTAGGGTACATTCAATAAGAGGGAAGGACCGAAAGAGAAGACAGGAGAGAAAGAGAAGAGAAAGAAAGAGAAAGAGAAGAACGAGAAGAAAGGGAAGGAATCCGCCTTCACGAACTGGAAATGATTATGAACAGGAAGGAGACGTTGTCCATCAGCTCGAAGTCCGACGTCCCACGTAGTGCGTCAGTTAAGGTCCGTGTTTTCAAAGAAGGTGAGGATTTTGGAGCTTTCTTAATTCATTTTGAAAAGATTTTCGAAATTAACCATTGGGACATCGAAGCAGAAGGAGTGGCACAATTTTAGCCCTTATTAAACACCCAACTTCAAGATATATTCATCTCTCTCCCCTTGGAAGCGACAATTGATTACTTTACATTAAAAACCGAATTACTCGTGGCTCACAACATGACCCCAGACTTTTACCGATCCAAATTTAGGCATGCCCGCATTCAGCCAGGCCAAACTTACGGTCAGTTTGGATACACACTCCAGCATCACCTCAACTTTTGACTCGATGTATCAAAGGTCCCACATGATTATGATGCCCTCGTTGACTTCCTTCTGAGGGACCAGCTGTTGGCTGCACTTCCGCCCTAAATCAGGTCCTTCGTAAAGGGCCGCAAATGCCTTACGTTCAAAGAGAGCCTAGAAGAGTCCAATGTTTATTCAGCTAGTTATAGTTGCTACCCGAAGAAAGGTAAGAAAATGGCACCCCCCCTCCCAAACCGAAGTCAAATAAAAGTAAATTCATCCCGCAAAATGGAAGCAAGTTTGTAAAGGTAACTGGGCTTTCAGAGCCAAAACCACTCTTCTCGTCCGAACATCGAGACGTAAAACCATTCGCGTCGAACCGTTCTACGTCATTCTTCCCTAGGAGACCCATGATTTGGTTCCCATGTGGTTGGGAAGACCACGTGAAGTCCCACTCCCCCAGAACTTTCATTTCAGAAGTAACTACCCTCACCAAGTCAAACGGATCTGTGCCACGTCAGCAGCCCCATCATCATCACCGGAATCCTCTCCTTCCCCGAGCACCTCAAGCACCGCCGGCCACCAGGTAAACTTCTTATTTGATAATAATACCCTTGGGGGCCTTAAATTCGAATCTGGAACGATTAATAGCTGCCGTGTATCCACCCTTATGAGAGAGGCAGGGTGCACCTGTATAGTGGTATCGGATAAGCTGCTTCCTCCTGTAGCACCGGACCACAAATAATTCGCTGTCTTGCACGACTACTTAGGGCGTGCCAATCGTTTCCCCATTGTTAAGTGCTTCATCGATTGTGCGTACTTCACTTGCTGGGCAAAAGTAGTAGCGACTCCTATTATATTCTGCTCCGTCCTTATTGGCCAGTGCCTACTGGTATCCTCCAACCCCGTGGCTCAACCCGTCGTTACCCGTTCCCAAAAGGTAGAAGATTCAGAGGTTCCCGCATCCCTAGTAACTCTCAGCTCTTCAGAATTCAAGAACACAATAACTGAAGACTTCGCCAAGAACCAGAAGAGTTACGACTCCCTCTTTGTCGCCTGTGGGCCAGGGCTCAGACTAAATAACAAGAAGCCACTCGAGGAGACAAGATGATATCCTACTTCATTACCGACCGACGGCTTACTTTACCGCGCGTGCTCCGAAGGCGGTAACCCCCGAACTCTAAAATTGTGTGTTCCATGTGCATACGTTGGTCACATCTTACGCACTGCCCATGATAGCTTATTTTCAGCCTACTTTAGTCACACAAAGACCGCCCAAAGAATGTTTAGATACTTTTATTGGCCAGGTGCCCATAATGAGATCTTTCGCTGCTGCAGCTCCTACGACATCTGCCAACAATTGGCCGCAAAAGGAAGAATTAAGACCGTGCCGCTGCAGAAAGGCCCCCTAATTTCCGAGACATTTTCTCGTCTCGCCATCGATCTCATCGGTCCAATATATCTCCCGTCGAGTAAAGGGCACAGCTATGCCCTCAATTTAGTAGAATTTTCCACCCGATTCCCCGAGGTCGTGCTGTTGAAGAAGACCGACAGCATCTCCTGCGCGGAAGCACTTATCTCCATCTTCTCCTGCGTGGTATTACCTAAAGAGTTACTGTCCAATCACGGCCGCCAGTTCACCTCACTGCTGATGGAGTACGTTGGCAAACTTTTAATGATAAACCTCTTTTTACTACCCCCTTTCACCCAGCTGGCAACGGCTGTGTAAAAGGCTAAACAACTCCCTCAAATCTATTCTCAAGAAGTTGTGCGCCAAGCAACCCCGAGAATGGCACCGTTTCCTGCCGGTAGCCCTTTTCAAGTACCAGGAAATTTCCCACCGCACATTAGGTTTGGCCCCTTTGAGCTCCTGTTTGGGCGTAACGTTAGAGAGCCCCTTAGCATCGTAAATGAGCTCTTTTCCAACCATAAGTTAGACCAAGATATTCAATCCTCTTACGCTTACCTCCTAGATTTGAGACAGAGGCTAGAAAAGTGCGTAGAGATCGCGTACCAGAATGCTGAAACCAACTTGGGCAAGTACAAGGCGTATTTCGACTCTAAGGCCCAAGATCGGACATTTAACTTCGGCGAAGAGGTTCTATTATTACTCCCCACAGAGAACAACAAGTTTTTGAGTCAATAGAAGGGCCCCTTCCCAGTGATCGAGAGGCGTGGCCCCATTTATTATTTGATCCAAACTCCGTCCGTCACTAAGCTAGTTCACGTAAATATGCTTAAGAAATACCACCGTCGCACTTGTGCCAACCAGCTTGTGACACTAGGCGAAGAACGGCCCTGGAGTCCGGCTACACTTTAGGCCCTTTGTTCGCGGTACAAGTCGCCTGTGTGGATTAAGACGCCGAATACCTTCTAAACGTCCTGCCAGACACCCCCGACTCCCCCTCTTTCGAGTTAAGTATAAATAATCAGTTTTTGATCCTTTAAAAGAATCAGCTACAAGCGTTACTTAAGCAATTCAGTGACGTAATTTCGGACATTCCCTATTGTGCTTCTCAGTTCGAGCACCATATCCGGCTCACCCAGGATCCGTCAATTCTAACCCGTACTTCCTCCCTATACACTTAAGATAAGCTTTGAATGAACATGTAGACAATTTTTAAAGCTAAACATTATAGAGCCCTCAGAGTATTGTTTCCCGGTCATCATGGTGAAGAAGTCAGACGATTCTTACCGGATGTGTATCGACTTCCTGAAACTAAACTCCGTCACCGTGTTCAACGCTGAGCCGATTTCTCTCATCGATCAGAATCTGTACATGTTCGAGAAGACCAAATTCATCAACGAATTAGATCTGTGTAAAGCCTATTACTAGATTCCCTTGAGGAAAGAGGTAAAGAGGTACACGGCCTTCCCCAGTTCCAGCGGTTCCCCTTCGGTTTGGTGAAGGCGTGCAGCAACTACAACCGAATGATGAGGCGGATATTGGGCGGGTTGCACCACGTCACTTTCTACTTTGATAACATCTACGTGGCAACCCAGGAAGCCGGGCACGGGAACACAACCTCATGATTGGCCCCCAAAAGTGCCACTTCGCCTTTGGTACCATCCACTATTTGGGTTTCCACATAGGGAACGACTGCTTAGCTCCCCAAGCTGATAAAATCCGGGCGATTGTAGAGATGCCCCTGCTGTCAACAAAGAAGCAGATGGGGTCTTCATGGGTTCTGCTTCCTTTTACCGGCACTTTATTAGGAACTTTGCCTCCATTGTCACGCTCTTATGTGAGCTACTTAAGAAAATAGCCCTCGAGTGCCTCATCTGGACGTCACGGTCGACCTCTAGCTTTGACCAACTCAAAGGGAAGTTATCTTTAGTACCAATCCTCCGTTTATCCGACCCCCATAAACCTTTAGGCATACGCTGCGACGCGAGTAACGAAGGGATAGGCCGCGTCCTTATCCAATATAGTAACAATGGAGAAAGTTTCCCCATCGCGCTTGCTAGCCGTAAACTCCTCCCCCCAGCAAAAAAACTACGCGGTAATTGAGAAAGAAGCGTTCACTATTATCTACGAGTCCAAAAATTTAAGATGTTTCTCTTAGGGGAAAGAATTTGTTATCGAGACCCATCATAAGCTCCTCTCCTATTTACGAAGCATCAAAGGTAACAATGGTCCCCTTATGAGGTCGAGTCTCTCTCTCTCAAAATTTCAATTTAAGATCGTTTATATTAAGGGCTGCGAAAACAGTATAGCTGACAGCTTGAGTAGAAATCTTCTGGATTCGTCCCCGGAGTAATTTTGTATTAATTATTTTAATGCTTGGGACCTGTTTTATATATTATTATTTTTTGTGACAATTCTTTTAGTTTTGTTTTATTATAAGAATACGAGTATGTTTCTTTTTTATTGTATATATATCCTGATAATTTCTTTTTTGTATATATCCTTTTATTTTATTTTTTCCCCCAAAATTTATTATTAATTGTGTTTGACATTTCTTTTCTCTGTATAACAATTGTATGTTTAAGCCCCAGGTTACCGAGACAATAATAACTACAACTATAGCCAAACTAGTCTGGTTTGTCTTCATGTATTATTATTATTTTTTTCTTTTGTTTGTTTTGATGTTATGAGAATACGATTGAATTCTCCCAGTCCCATTTAATTTGATTTATTTTTGCATAGAGTCCTTAGTATTACCCCTTTTGTGTCCGGACATTATTGTGAAATTAAGCTGAGTTATGGTGGGGGAAGAGGGGGGCATATCCTTATTATCCCCTCCCTAGATTAGTTATCCATGTTATCCTTGCTTTTCACTTTATCGAATCTATTTACTTCTTCTTGACTGAAATTCCTTTTTCTTTTAAGTTGGCCCTTCAAACGCTTGTCTTCACTTTTTCTTGACTTCCGTATTCTTCTTGGCTGGGTTGGTCCTTAATCTTCGTTTTCTTTCTTGATGCTTTTTAATTTTTTCTTCCATTATCCTGGGGGCTGGTTTCTTCTTGATTCTTGATGAGTTAATCCTTCAAACGTTTTCTTCCGTTTTCTTCCTTGAGAGATCTTCGTAAAAGTTTTTGGACTGTTGAGTTTCGAACGTGGTACGTTGGATTTAAACGCCAATACTCTAGCCTCACGACCGGCTTTTAATCCGTCTTGAGTTGGTAAATTTATCGGCTATTTATATTATCGAGTTGGAAGGAATTTTTCTCTGATACATTTTTCGCGCCCCTACAGAGTAATCCCCTTACATTAGTCAGATGTCACTTCCTTCGGAAGCTCCATCTTTGGAGGGAAGGAGTGTAATAAAAAGACAGATAACCCCACGTGGGATGCCCTCGAACGGCCGTGAGCCCTGCGTGTGAATAAAGCGCCTGGGAACTGGTGCACTTCTAGCGCAGATAACGAGAGCGTTCTAAGCAAGGCAAGCTCAAAACAGATCAAAAACTACGCGCGACCGTGAGAATCCACGCAGGACTCGCTTCGTCTGACGAGACCCGTTTCCTTGCGGCGCCTCGGGTGATGCACCGACGCTGAGGCCACATAAATACTCAGACAAGGACAACCTGAAATCAGTACAGTTGTGGGTACAGTTGCGGATAACAGTACCGTAAATACCCCGTGCGTAGCACCCACCATCCTGTGAACGCCAGCCCCGTGACGTGACGAGCCGCGCTCGACTCTGTCTCGCTCGCAGTCGAAGACAAGGGTTCTCGTCAGATAGATGCTAGTCAACAGACAAACCTCTATCAATCTCGGGTCAGCAGTGTTTGCAATTAGACATTGCAAACCACCTTCGTCACCAGTCTCCCTCGGACTCAGCCTGCCAGTTTTCCCTCAAGAGTTCGTACGTACGTCCAGTGAACGAGCCTCATCGAGTCCAGTTATACCCCGAGTCGCCGTGACCTTGATTTTGTACTTCCGTATTCCCTCCTTAATTTCGCGTTGTTTATCCATTGTAGAATTACTTATATTCCTTATTTTTGTATATAGTAAATATATTTTTCTATAACTTAGGCCAACTATCGCACTCAGTTTGTTATAGTTTTCCCACGCTCTCAGGGACCCTGATTGTCCCCAATATTTTGACTCTACCTCTGTTCCGTCTGAGGAGAGTCAGTACAAGGTCTCTCGACGACCTAGACTCTACAACAATGTACATATACTAATTATATCCTTGCCTAGTTTATATATGTAATTTATCATGCATTACTTATTATTATTTGGTTTGGAAGTATTATATTTTTTGTGATGGAAACCTAAGTGTCCGAATCACTATGGCCGCTACTGTAGGAGAGCCTCAATAACAATCTTAAAATACTATATAATCCGTTACAATTATATAGCCCAATTATGGGCTGGATAGTTGAGTTGATGGCTTCTAAATCCAAATTTCCAGTCATAACCACATATTTTTGTTTACCATTAAGATATTACAGTAATACTCTATTCACTATGACCCTAAAGGTGCGTATGATTATATAATAGCCCTGTAGGCTTATTTTCTTACACGCCATAAGTGATCTCTAAGCCTCTTCCCCCTCCACAAAATCTTATAGCTAAATAGAGCAGAATTCACAGGATGCCACAGGGTTTGTATTATCGGAAAGATCAAATTCAAATGATCTTTCGACTTCATTCCCTTTACTACATGTAGCAATCCAGCTGAGATATAAATGCTTAAAATCAAAAGGTAAACTGTCACGGTTTCCAGAGTTTCATGCTTCACCATTCCAATAGCCATACTTGTCAGTAAATTTTAAGTGAAATTATTATTAAACATCTTTGTAGTTATTTAGTTCACGAACATAATTTTTTTAATTTGTACCCGCGTAACTTGATACTTTGCTGTTGTTCCAAGCATGCCTTTTCAATTTCCAGCTCCGTTGACGGCAACAGAGATAATTTTCTCATATATAGAAAGATTCTCGATATTTGAATTTTAACTTGTACAAAGTGTTTCATAAGTCTGGAAATATAAGGATTTCTTATGTTTTTTAATTACATAATTTGTTCAGAATGTCCGCGGTTGTGTCACAAACATAAATGAAGACGCAATCTCTACTGCGACAGCACTTTCTGAATCACAGTGGCAGAAATTTCTTGACACGCTTCCACAAAATGTGATTTAATGTAGAAAATGCTCTGAATTTCTGTCTCGTACACTGTGGCTTTGAGGTGGCCACATGAATAAAAATCCAGCGGTGTAAGATCGTGGCTCCTTGGGGGAAATTCAGCTTGTCATCGTCGCCCAATCCAATGTTGCGGAAACTTTGTGTTAAGGTAGTTTCTAATTGTTGTGGCGTAATACGGAGGGGCGCTATCTTGCTGAAACTACTCCGAGTAGTCGCCTGCTTGGTTTAACAGGCTTAGAAATGCTTCCTCCTACAACATCTTTGAGATACTAGTTTCACTGGACATGTCTTCTTGGAGATGAAGCAAACCTAGCCAACACATCGTTACTGGTGTCGTTGTCCGTAAAAGTCCTTGAACTTCCGCTCCGAGGCTTGTTAGCTACGGATCTTGTTTCCTTAAATTTAGCTATCAACTTGTAAACACATCGGTGAGTGATTGGTGCGCGGTCTGGAAGCATGTTGTTGAATTATGTGGCTACTTCCCGAAGACTGCGGGTCTCGACTAGCAAAATAACTTGTACTCTCTCTTCTCTAGTTTACATGTAACAAATAACAAAAATTAGAAATCTCTATGAGTCCAGACTTATGTGGCTATGGGTCCTGACTTAAGAGGCACCCTTTAGTTTGAATGTAGTGCAGAGTATTACAAAAGGATGTTACGAACGGGTTAGTTTTATTTTTAGTGATACTCCGTTTAACAATAACTTTCGTTACGAGGAAAAATCAGCATTTAGTTTCTTGTATACACCAATTACCTTTTTCTTGCCATTTATACCTCTCTTTTACACATTCTGATTTCGAAAAGTGTCCGGCAGTCGAAAGAAGTGCTGTTTTTTCTTTTTGTTTAAGGTTTAACAATGATTCTAAATACGGCAGATATCGATAGTTATTACCGATTGCTAGAATCGAAATTTCATTTAAATAGATTTTTATACTATTTAAGAGTCCATGTAGGATATTATTCTTGGGGTAAGCATTTTCCTCCTCCTCAAGATAGCCCCATCTGATTTCATAATTCCTTCTTTTAGATAAAGGTAAATATTTCTTGGGTCACGAAATCTTGCCATTTCCAGATACCTAATATTCAATTAGCAAAGGTACCCGGCGTTGCCCGAGATAAAAAGTCCTGTCGCAAAAAAATACAGATGCATAATGTCTGAAATTCATATATTTTGTAGCACAAAAATATCTTTACTTGCTGATTTTTATTATTATTATTATTTGTAGGGTGAAGGCAGATTCAGAAGAGTTGCGCACTCTTTACATCATATATTATAATATACTATGAGTAAACATTTCACTACGCGCTCCCGCCACTTTACGCGCACGCGTGAATGACCCTTGGTTATCAGCGAACGAAGTTGTGGCCGTGGCAACAGATTGAGCATCTTATAGATATTTAGAGATATTTCGAAGCGGCAGAAATGAACACTAGATAGTGTTGGTAATCGAAGTGTGAGTTGGTGGAAGTGTAGTGAGTTCAAACTCGGTCTTAGAACAATAGATGTAGACTATGCATTTTTACTTCGTGTTTCCCGAACCAATGAGGGAATATGAATGACTGGACCAGTTAAATAATTGATATTTAAGAGGTGAATAAGTATTCATTTTGATTTGTTTTTCTCTTTTCCACACCCAAAGTCCAACTATGCATGAGTTTTCTCTTATTATTTCATAGAGATAAGAGGTAGCTGGTCCCACATCTTTTAACTTTATTATAATATAACGTTTTGCATAGTCTGTTGTAATCCTTACTTTTAGCGAATGATCATTAAATAATCTCTGATAGTGTGCATAAATATTCTAACAAGTTATTTTTTTTGCAGTATTTTAAGTTTAATCTAAAATAAAAGACAATGTCAATTTCATTTAAGCAACGAAAAATAATTCTGTTAAATAATCACAGCAAAATAGCAAGAAAATCAATATTCGGTATCAAATCATTTTTATTTAATCACAGCGTTTATTTTATCTGACTTCTTTAAAGTTTCTTCTGAAATTCTATGTCAAGCAGCTTGGATTTTTTTGTAAGGTAATCTTTGACTGATCAAGTTCCAGATCTATAAGATCCCACGGGTGTTCATTAAGATTGAGTAAGGTCTGGGCTTTGTGGGGGCAAATGAAAGATGCAAAATTTTCCATCTGCTGAGTTTTTGGGTGTGTTGAGGATTATTATCTTGTTGATAGTAAAACCTTTGACGTATAAGACGAAGCCCACTTGGTACACCATGTCGAAGACTAATTTGATCGTACATTTTCTGGTAATTTTCCATGAATTCTGCACAAATCACCAATTCAAAATACTTCGAGGGTTCGACAATGTTGACTACCGGGATATTTTCACACTGAGTGAGAACAGAACAAGCAATCACGGCTTCAAACTTGAACTAAAGCGTTACAACTGCAATCTGTGTGTAAATTTTTTCACTTACAGTATCTGCGGTAAGTGGAACGCACTTCCAGTGGAAGTTGTCAACAGTGAATCTGTTGACCAGTTCAAGTCAAGACTAGACAAAGTCTTGAAAAGTAGCCGTTTAGGGACGCAAAACAATTGAGGAGCCATGTGCCTGCTCGATTGCTAGTCCAAAGGTACCCTCCTTGAATGGACCGTAAGGTCTCCTAGGGTACCTTCTATCCTTGTTGTCCTTGTTGTTACCTCCACATTTCATAGTTGGAACAATACACTCTGAATTGTATCTTTCATTAGTTCTTAATCTGACATACTACCATCATTTTGGGCCCGAATCTTTCCTGACAACAACTTTACCATTTCACACAGTCTTCTCGAATTAAATGACGATCTGTTTCCCTTTTATTCTTCAAGCTGTTTAACAAAGTATATTTAGCATCTCTCTCTCTCTCTCTCCTTGAGAGCTTTTGGGGTGTCCTTTCCTCTTCTTTGTTTGAAAATGCCCAGTTTCCTTTTCCCTGTCAAGCGTGTATTTTATATTTATTCTACATTTAATATCTGAAGCAATTTTTCGATATGTCTACCACAGCATCTCTTAATGCCTTAATTTTACTTGTTTGAACAGTAGTCAATTTATTTATCTTTGGCATTGGAGGTTCCATTAAAAGGATTTAAATCACAAAATTGGAACCACAGTATCTTCGCGTGACTGTGAGAAGAGCTCCTTCCAATGGCTTGATATAGAGCTAGGTTAGCTACAAAATTGCCTTCTCAACCGTATATATATATATATATATATATATATATATATATATATATATATATATATATATTACAGGAAAGAAACCACAGTATTAGGATCGATTTATTTGTGGAACCAGGTTTCGACTGAGATAACATCCATCATCTTCAATCATTGGTAAACTAATGAATACAGACAGATGCTTAGCCTAAGGACACACAAATTACCAAGTTTGAATATAATTAGAGGAAACAGACGGGGCGGTATGCAGTTTCGCCATTTTTGAGCAGAGGCCGGGCGAGTCTTCTGCTTATCACAGGATTAGTGTTGAATTGCCCATCGGATGTATTAAAGTTTGGAATTTCCTTTATAAGAGCTGATTCTATTAGACGCCTATGTACATATATGTATGGTTGTGGAAATTATAAATTATTTTTTGCATTATCAATGTCAATTGAATAGTTTTCATTTGAAATGTGTAGGAACTGAATGCGAGTAGTATTGTAGGGTGGAGTTCGAGTCTACACCCACGCACAAACTCATGAGCATATTCAAACACGTACACAGTCATGAGAACGCACCAAAACTTGCACCCAGACTCTACCCCTCCCCTCTTATTGATTTGTCGCCGAAATGTACCACCCCCACCCCTAGGTCACTGATATTTTTTTCAGAGTCTGCACACACACACTTATATGTATGTCACCAAATGTCTCTTCCCCTCCCCCTAGGTCATTGAGCTTTGGGAGAAAAATCGGTAGGGGGTCTTTGTCGCGTGTTAAATTTTCCTGTATTGCCTTGTAACCGAATAATTGTGGAGTTGCCACTTAACTTTTTACAATCCCTTAATTGGTCCGTCTAGTTGCCATCTTTTAAATCATTTGTCGCGAAACCTCTCTGTGTGTGTCATACGTTCTAAGATAATCATCCATCCACACCGCATCACACTCGGACTTAGTAAATATTTTGCAATAGAAGATGTATGTGGATCGGATTATAAATTTAGTCTAGACTATTCATCTACGGTTGATTTCTTTGATCATCTTCATCGACACATTCATGAACACCCAATTGATCGGATTCAATTTCTGTATAGTGGGTCAGTCCAACCACCTTTCAACTACAATAACTCAAAAGAAGTACTTGAACATCTCCAATTTATGGATTTAAAAGATTTAATCTTGGGTAAAAAATTAAAAAATGAGCTTATGGATCAGTTTTTCTTCGTAGGAGATCTATCCGATCGTCATAGTACATGGATGGATAAGTTCGTGGCCGCGGGGATAAGTTTGTTTGCATATTACATTCTAACATGGTGAATGACTGTGAAAAAATAGTAAACATCCCTATATTTGACTCAAAACCCTGTTATTTCGCTTTGTCTCATGGTATTCCCATCAGCTCACTGATGGAAATGCTGCAATTGGCGGTTGTGAATGCTGGAATTGGAAGATTCGTTACTTGGGAGTAAACTTCTACATGTTCAGCATTCTCCACTTTAGCAATGTATGCATTGCCAACTACATCCAAAGAGTTCACAATGTAATCGTCGTTTTTGATCAGATCTACTACAGCATGGTCCAAACCGCAGATGACCGTTTTCATACTGAAATTCCTATGAGTGAACTTTCCCCAGAGATTGTGAACGAAGAAAATATGATCAGGATTAATGGGATGTATTATTATTCTTATTATTATCGCCTTCAACTTTTAGAATTTATTGACTTTATATTCGTTGTAGAATGTGTTAATATTTATAAACTTACATTTTAAATGTAATATATCAATGCAGAAAAAAAACTAATCGCAGGAAGAAATCCTTACCTGTTTAGACAGAGCTTTGCTCTAAAAAGCTTTTCAGGATTCCTTTCGATATTGTCTATTTGTATGTTTATTCCCTCAACCTGATTCACTCTCTTTACATATTCCATTTTTTCCTTCTCTCCAAAGACTCCTCACGGGAATCAATAGCTTCTATTTTTTCTCCTAGAATGGATTTTATATACTTTGGGAACAAATCATCTCTCTTTTCAAACTCCCAAAACTCGTAAATTTTCTTGACCTTTAACATCTTTTCCAGGGCAAGTTTCAGTTCTGAGGTTGTGTACACTCCGCAAATCATACGTTGCTTTTCAGAGGGATCGCACTCGCATGAGTTTTGCTGAGCGCTTTTGGTGCAGAGTGTAAAAGTAGGTTTATCATCTATGGATTGAAGGAGAACTGGAATATACAGATCATTAAGAGGGGGAACATCTACTTTCATGATACCGAAATATGTTCATTCACACTCTTGGTTAATTATTGCTTGAATAGACAGAATTTCTTGCATAGATAGGCAACGTCGAAGGGATCCTATGGGATATGGATTGTTTTTCACGCAGTACGGATATAAGGAGCAAAAATCGACGTAATGGATTTTCACACCTTCGGTTGGTGGGTAGTATAATATAAATGGGTTACATTCGCCGCCAAAAAGTGCATTCTCCACATTCATTCAATATACCATTCACTACATTGGCTGAGACTCTATTAACTGTGTCACGTCGTCCTATAATGGTTTGCACCATGTTTTCAAATTCACACTCCCAGAGAATGATAACCTTGTATTTGCTACCAAGAATTCGATCACTCTCTATTGTGTGGTAGTAGCAGTCCAACGACCCACGTCCACCAATGGAAACTTCTAGTTTGAGATTACATTCCTCTTTCTGACACCCATGCCAATATCATCCAAGAAAGAGAAATACGGTTTCTCCACCTAATGGTGAAAACCGCCAGGGAAAAATACTTTCACACCAACAAAAAGGCTTCGCTCACCATCGATTCTTGCGTGGAAAATCGGGATTCTTCTAACATGTTTTCCAAACATAATCCAACGGATAGCCTTAGAAGAAAAAGCTTTTGATTTCTTCCTGTCGATAATTGCAATCGAATTTTATACTAAGAAGACATCGTTATACACCTTGAAGCACAATGAGGCTATTGTGATGCAAGACTGCATAGGATCTATGTTAAATCTTCTGATGGCGGAACACCTAAACTTCTCAAAACACAGGCGAACGATAGAAAGATCTTGAATGCAATAATTTAATATAAGTATCACTAATGTATCAAATTGAATAGTAGGTTTCACCTTGGAGACCAATGAATAGGAGTAGGGCGGATTTTTCAGGATATGTTGGTCGATGGAGTAATTTGACATTGCATTCATCCCCTATAGGCGTAAATACGAGGATCCTTCATCTCTGCTCGCGTTCTATCAAGGAGAACTGATGTACAGTGAGAGCCTCTTCGTACACAAGATTACATTTTCTTGTCAACTCCTGAGATTCTTTTATTTTTGTGGGAATCCAGAAGTTTTTTTGAAAGAACATTCTCCATCATTTTTTTTCACGAGAACTGACGAAACTAAGGCGCAGCCTTCATAATTTATATGCCCTCTGTATAAATTATGTCGATCAAATCTAACAGAAGATGGTATTATTGCATGCCATACGGGAAATCCATATATACGGACTAAGAGATTGAAGATTCCAAACTCAATTGTATCCGTCAACTGGAATGCTATTTCGAATCGTCTCATGATATAATCAATAGTGTCGATTCACGCAGTTGAACGAATGGAATGTATAAATAGATCGTATCACCGGTTGCATCCACAATTTCAAAACTTATATTTACACGATAATCGCCCTCCTGAAGCCATTGCAGATTCAATATATGCCATGAAAGCTCACGCACTCCTTGACCAAGACCAGCTTCATCTGGTTTTACCATGACTTCACGGTATAAAATGATGAGAAGGTTTCCATGTCTGTTTTCTTTTAAGGGTATAATTTTTATACGAGAATGATTTTTTCTTTGCTGTCAAAGATTTTCTTGCGTACGAACTTCTACACAACTCATTTACTTCTCCATCCGAAAAAGAATGGTTTTGTTACACGACCTATCTTCTATGTTTGAACGTTTACCTTCTATTGCACGTTCTACATCTTCATCCTCGGAGCTCAGTGTAATGACATCGTAGGTAATGTTCAGAACGTTAGGTATTCTTTGTCGAAGAAAAACTTTATCATCCTCATCACCATCATGGTGATGGTGGCGACCCCGCCCTCGGTCCAACATTGGGTTGGGGACCCTCACACCTATTCCAGGCCTCACCCCAGCTCTCCTGACCATCGCAGAAGCAGACCCGCCACCTCCCAGGTCTCTCCCAGAGATTCACCGGGCCAACGTCTGTGTGTATCTGTGGGCAGTTGAAGAGATGTGTGGTGTTGTGTATCTGTTTTTGCCATTTGGGGTAGTTTGGTGTTGCATGGGTGGTGGGAGATATTTTGTGCATTTATGTTGTCAGGAGTGGTAATTTTTTTGTTTGTATCTGTGCTAGTGTCTTCTGATCTGCTTTGTGAGGGTTTGTTCTGAGTTCTGTATTGTTTTAGGTGGTGCACTTAATATTTTGTTGTGGGATCTGCGTGTCAAGTATTGTTGTGTGATCTGAGAGTGGATTGTTTTCATGTTTACTTAATTATGTCTTCTGTTTTTGCGTTAGGGTCTGTAACTAAGTTGGTGGTGTAGTTGTTGTTATTATCGAAAATGGTCTGGTTTTTTTTCTGTCGGTGATTGGGAGTTGTCTGATGATTTGGATGTTGCGTTTTCTGCCTGAGTTGTGATGCATGTGGTTTTAGGTTATTTTTGATTGGTAGGATCTTCGTCTCATTGTGAAGATGTTGCGTGTTTGTGTCAAGATTGTATCCTGTTGCAGTGCAGAGGGCTGTGATTTGAATTGTCTCTAGTTTTGTGGGGTTGGTTTCTGAAATGATTGGGGACCAGATTGTGTTGGCCTATTGTAATACTAGTCTTGTGATTGTATTGTATGTGTTAATGAGCATTTCCTTGGTTTTTCCCCCAGTGTGTAGTTGTGAGTGCCTTGATGACTTTGAGTATTTTCGTGGCCTTGACTATTGTGTTTTGTATGTGTTTTGAGTATGTGAGTTTGGGGTCGAAAGTGAGGCCAAGGATCTTCGGTTCTTTTGTGGTGGGCAGTGTTGTTTTTGGTATGTTTAGATATAGGGTTGTGTTGTATGCTGCAGGGTTTGGTGTGAAGAGAGTGGTCATTGTTTTGGTGGCGTTTCGCTTTAGTGAGTTTTCTATTGTCCATGTGTGTATTTTGTTTAGGTAAGGTTGTATCTGTTGTGCAGCGGTTTCTGGCTTGTCGGGTAATGAGAGTATTGTGATGTCGTCTACGTAAGTGACAATTTTTACTGTTTGTGGGATTTGGTAGATCTGAGGTGTAGATGTTGAAAAGTTTTGGGACACTAGATGGAGCGGAATTAGCTATAGGTAAAATTTCACTGATGACACCTTCACTCGATGAGGGTAAAGAGGAAGAGGTTGACTTGTTTCGATAGATCCGCTTTAGTTTTGCAAGAAGAGTAAATATAGTTTTTGATGCTCTTAAAAGAGAGAAATTTTTTTGGTATATAGTTATCTGAAAGAAGGTGCTTCATTCATTATACAAAAGGAAAGTATGAATGAAGAAATTGTGAAAAAATTTAAATTTATATCCACATGTACTTCATCCATCATTGGACCGACGTCTAGCGGAAAACCCCGCTTTCTATTTCGTATACCCCAGAATAGAGATAAAATGTTTACTAAACACGTTGATAGTATCATCTGGTGTTGCACTGTATAGCAGAAAGACTATGAAGAATTTACAAATGAAGTAATGTTTCACGAAAGTGTGTATGATGTGTCATCTTTGGATGGAAGAAGCCATACAATATTTATTTTCGATGACTTAATGCAGAAGATAGATGCAAATATATCAGAGATAATTACAGTTACCTCCCACCATAAGAATATCTCCATATTCCTAGTGGCCTAAAATCTATTTTATAAAAATTCTTATATGCGTGATATTGTCTTGAATTGTAACAATATAGTCTTATTTAACCAGAAGAGAGAAATCTCCCATATTTACTGGCCAAATGAGCCCTGGCGAACAGAACACTTCATGAAGATATATAAGAAAGTAGTCTCAAAACCCTATGGTTATTTTCTCTGCGACTTCAGTTCGAGAAACATCACGATTTACCTTACAGATAGGAATATTTCCAAACGAAATCGAAAGCGTATATCTTTTAGAATGAGGCATATAATGAAAGAATACGCGTATCTATTCCATACGTTCCCTAAATTGTCTAAAAATAGGAAAAAAAATCAATCATAGGAAGCATGGATAGTCATTTTGTATCTTAGCTCGGAAACCAGCTCATATATGTACGTCTGAGAAAAAGAACGTATAGAAAAGAAATATAGCAGATCGAAGAAAAAACTAATTGATGTATATGGAAAACTACACGCTGATTACTTCTCGCAACATAAGGTGTTGATGAATAGTCTCACTAAAGATAAAGTTATCTAGAGCACCACATTTCATTTACACTATTATTATTGGATTTTTTCCTTTATCTGAACAAAAGTCCGCCTTTTATCATCAACTCATCTGGAGATGGAAAATAAGTTGCTTAAATCAAACGCTAAGTACCCTATAACACAAGTTCGTATGAGAAATTTTACAATTGTGAGTAGAATATCAATGAAGAGTGTGGATAATATCTTCATGGGGATAATACCTATGAGGATGATAATTGGTATGGTTCACCATTCGGCATTTTTTGGTAGCTATGATGCAGCACCTTTTGAATTTAAACCTTATAGTGTGAATCGCATCACTATTCGGACGATGCAGATCCTTTTGCTTCAAGGGCTTTTTACTCGCTATATAATGGAATAGAGTATATTGGAGATGAGCGGAATATTGGACTTACGTATGCACAATTTCTAAAAAGTAAAAATATTTATTGTATTAAACTAATTCAGGACAAGAGTACTACTTCTCTTGGAGAATGTTCCAATCCTATACAACCGGGTACATTTTCAATACAGTTACAGTTTCGATCTTCATTATTAGACCCGATCTCCCTTGTTATATATGCAGAGTTTCAGTCTGTTATCGAAATAGATGTTTAGAAACATACTTGTTTATTCTTAATAAAATTTATGCAATAAAAATAGAACTATTGTATTGAAATAAAACTACAAAAGGAGTTTTTCATGGCTGTTTTGCGAGAGACACTGCCAGCAGCTTATATCATTAATCTGGACCGCAGCCATCGACCTGGATCGCATTGGGTAGCTTTGTTGAAAAAAAATTGTCTATTATTTTGAAAGCCTATCTCCAGGGTTTCAGAACGATGTTTATATTCGTAAAAACTTAGTAAAAATGAATAAAATTATTATCGTCACCTATTCAGAGTTCAGAGTTACCTTTCAGACTCTTACGGGTTGTTTTGTGTCTATTTCATTCAGTAGATAACATTCGGCAAATCATATCGAGCTTTCATTGACAAATTGAATTTTATAATGATCAAAGAAACGAAAAAATCGTTGTAAGGAATACTTGTAGTAGAATGTAAAGAAAATTGATATTGTACACTCAATAAATATTAATTGTTAGTTGGAAAATATGTAATTGTGTACCCTATCTAATAAATTGTATATATTATATGCTCTTATATAACCTGATTAGTGTCAAATAAATATGTTATTTTTCAATTTACTCGTCTGTAGAAAATGTATGCATATTTGAATTTAAATGTGAAATATATCATTATAATAACCTTGACTTAAAAAAAAAGTTACAAAAAAAAAATGACTTACTCTGTAAACGTAGTTGTCAATTGCGAAACTGTGAAGTGATCGAGAAATCACAGATCTTGTGCCACATTAATTCCATTCATCTTCTGTTAATGGCTTCATATTCTTATGTTTACTTAAAAAGTTCAAGTTCGATCTGCTGAACAAAGAGGAATAAAAGTTTTCTTCCCAACAAAGGTATGAATTATAATGATAAATGAGGAAGGTTTCATATGGGTTTTTATATCTCTACAGATGTGGGAGATGAGGGATGGAACAAACAAATAAGGTGGGGGGGTTAGGGTCCATTAGAAACATATGAGTGGTGGGTTGGAAGGGGGACAAGTTTGGAACTTTTGGGCGCCAAGCAAGAAGCGATCTTTGTCACTTTGCCCTATTAAGCCCATGGAAATAATTCTTCAAGTGTTTTCACTTCAAACCCAAATAAAAATGTAGATGCCAGATATGTTAAATATGGCCTAGACTTTATAATCATTTTGATTAATCTTCCGATATCCACTAATGTTGAATGTGTCGCAGACGGTAGTAATCATCGCTCGAACAAGGTCTGCTGGCCAAAAGGTCGCGTGCTCTCACTTATTCTGATTTATGACCTTACGACCTACAAAACTTTCAATAATTCTCACTCAGACTAATCTTTGGAGGACCTTGGCAATTCTACGGCCGAAACAACAAAAGTGATTCAAACTTCGTTAGAATCGGCCGAATAGTTATGATGTTATGGCCAAAACTAAATCATTCCCGAGCTAACCTCGGGAGGACTTTGGCAATTATATCATTCGAAAGACAATGTAAACCCTATATTTGGTTCAATATTCATTAGAATCAGCCGAATCGTTACAATGTTATTAAAAAAACAAAAAGAAGCAAAACGGAGACAGACCGACCGACATAGCGAGATGTAGAGTCGCACGCAACTAAAAACCATGAGTTTTTGGAGGAATCGGTAGATAGAAGAATTTTATAGCTTGCCCTTTTCCAGCCCCATTTTTTTCTTGTAATAAGAAGAAATCAAACTAACCTAGCTAAGAATATCAAAGCCCACTTCGAAAACTCGATTAAAATAGCTTCAATCGTGCGAAATTAGAGCAATTTATATTTGAATATGCTAAAATGTGAGGTCAAAACATTGAAACATGAGAGGGATACACTTTAATTAGCAAATCATAGAAGAAACAAATATCAACTACCTTAAAAGAAAATATCGAATCCCGCATCGAAAACCGAATTAAAATGCCTTTAGTTGTGCGAAATTAAAGAAATTCATATAGAAATAGGCTCTGATGTAAAGTTATGACCTTAAAAATTCGAAGAAATAGACCGAATTTGGCGAAACGAAGATGACACAATCTACCTAACCTGGTTAAAAATATCGAAGCTCGCATCGAAAACACAATTAAAATAGCTTTAATCTTATGCACTAAGAGCAATTCCTATATAAATAGACTAAAGGAATAAACGGATCGTCAGCCATTTTGAGTTTTGTTTTGTATTTTCCTTTCAGTAAGAAAGTGTCCTCCCCCCCATCCCCATGAGTTTGGGTGGTTAAAACGAGAGCAGGGATTTGTAGGGTAATGTTCGAAATTATTTTGAAATGACTATGAGCGGCTATTGTTATTTTATAAGGTTTTTCATATATTTTGCTTAGTGATGTTGTTTTTTTTATTTAGGTATTTAATCGTTTTCCCGCTGGGTTTAGGATGTTAAAATAATTTCAGGGGTTTTCAAGTAATGTTCAAAATTATTTAGCAATCGCTATAAGCGGTGATTAATTTATTATAGGTTCGTTGCTTTTTTTGCTTAGTCACGTTTGGGTTTTTTGTATTTAGAGGGTACTTAATTGTTTTCGACCTGGGTTTGGGCTAGTAAAATAAATCCAACGATTTGAAAATTAATATAGAAAATTACTTGGACACTGCTATGAGCGGTTTTCAATTTTTAGAGGTTATTCCTTATTTTTTACTTAGTCACGTTTGTTTACATTGCGATGGGCGGCCCCTTTTTTCCTTTCGTGACGCATTTTTGGGCTATTTTTCTTTTTCCCCCGGGTTTTTGCTGATGGTTTAAATGCATGGATGTTTCTGTTCATTTATTCGAGTGATATTTCATACCTCGGACCGGCCATTAAAGAAAAAAAATGAGTTTTTGCAGAAATTGGTAGCTAGAACAATTTTATAGCTTGCCCTTTTCCGGCCTCGTTATTTTCTTGCGGTTCAGTTTTCTTTGAAGGCTCTGATGTGACGTCAGGGCGGCGATTAATTTATTATAGGTTTTTTTCTTTTTTTTGCCTAGTCACGTTTACGGTATTTGTATTAATTGGGTACTTAATCTCTTTCCACCTGGGTTTGGGCTAGTAAAATAAATCCAGGGATTTGAAAACTAATGTAGAAAATATTTGGACAGCGCTATTAGCGGCGGATTTTATTTTTTTAGAGTTTATTCTCTATTTTTTGCTTAGTCACGTATGTTTACATTGCGATGTGCGGCCCTTTTTCGATTTCGTTACGCATTTTGGGGCTATTTCCCTGCTTTCCCCAGGGTTTTTGCTAATGAATTAGATGCATGGATGTTTTGTTAATTTATATAAGTAAAATTCCGTACCTCAGGCCGGCTATTAACGAAAAAAGAGAAGTTTTTGCAGAAATCGGTAGCTACATGAATTTCATAGCTTGCCCTTTACCAGCTCCACTTTATTTCTTGTAGTTCCGTTTTCTTTGAAGCCTCTGATGTGACGTTAGGGCCTTAAAACCTGGAAGAAATATACATATTTTGGCGAAACGTGTGAAGACTGGTAATTAGAGCATTCGGAAGAGAATGTAAAACAACGTAAGTATTTCAAATTTCGTTAGATTCGGCCGAATAGTTAGAATACTATTACAAAAACAAAAAAAAAGCGAAACTTGAACGACCTACCGACATGTGAGATGTAGAGTCGCTCGCGACTAGACTTGCACGCAACTAAAAAAAATGTTACTAAAATATTTAAACAAAGATAACGATCTCATCTCCACATTAAACTACTAATTTTGTTTCAAGTATTTATTGATGCGGAATGAAGACCATCCGATTTGCTGCTCAAAAGGTCAATGACCAAGGTGGCAAGGTCGTGTGTGCATGTATGTATGTATGTATGTACGTGTTTGAATGTGCTCAAGTATTTACTAAATATGAAATGAAACGAGAAAATTCCTGAAAACGTCACTAACTGGGGGGGAAGGGGGGCTAGACTCTGATTCCTTTCTAAAAAATATCACTGACCTAGGGGTAGGGGGAGGGGCTGGCATTTTGGCGACAAACGATTAAAGGGGGGAGGGGTAGACTTAGAGTGCAAGGTCATATGTGTGCCCATGAGTGTGTACGTGTTTGAATGTGCTCAAGAGTGTATGCTAGTGTGTAGACTCGAACTCCACCCTACAATACGAGTATTACTGCTGTGACTTGATTGAAATGGTCCAATGCAGTGTTGTTCCTTCAGTCTTACCAATTATACATACCAAAGTAGCCTAAGGCTCTGGAAAATAGAAAGTTAAATAGTTGCTCGGTGTTGGTTTATAAAATAAATCCATTTGTAATCAATGAAATTGGCTTCACTGGCTTTTTTGTAGAAAAAATAGTCAAATTTTGCTCAAATTTGAATTAATTGGGGTGAGTATGGGAATGTAATATAATTATTATTACATACTTTTTCCTTAGGATAAGCTGGTGAGTAAAGGTTGGTTCTTGTTAATTAATTTTAAAAGGTTGGCACGGGTCAACAACATCAATGTTGCCTTTTAATACGAAAAAACGAGCTGAAATAGTCCCTCTAAAAATAGATCCACCGATAAAGAACAAAGCGTTTATTATAATCAATGCAAAATTTGCGATCTAATATGCATTGGCGAAAGCAGCAGATTCTTCAAGAGAATGAAGGAACACAAATGTGACATGCGCCGTGGAAGCCTATCATCTAGCCTGTTCCTTCACATGCCAAATAAAAACCATTCAATTGACATTGATAGTGCAAAAATAAATTATAATTCCCACAGACATGTAATAGAATCAGGTTTTATAAAGGAAATTCCAAACTTTAACACTTCTGATGGGCAATTCAAAGCTAATCCCTTGATAAGCAGAAGACTTTCCCGGCCTCTCCTTAAAAACGCCGAAGCTCCATACTGCCCCGTCCGACCCCCCTAATTACATTCCGACTTGTAAATTTGTGTGTTCTTAGTTTGCCAGAGATTGAAGAAGACGGATGTCTCCGTCAAAACCAGGTTTCGCTCCTACATTTACATGTATGTTACTGTACTTCTTTGGATATATATAATAATAATAATAATAATAATTAATTAATTAATTAATTAAGAAGGGAAAAAAACGAAGAAGGCGGCTGCCATCTTTAATCTCTATATATCGGCATATTCCAAAATCCATCTTCGAGCTGTAAACAAATTTGGATGTAGATTTATCAAATTTTAATTTGAATAAATCGACATCCACTCTCCGCATTAAAAAATCTCTCTGTATTGTATACAACCACCCAAATTTAAATAATGACAAGTCATCCTTTCCCTTGTTTATCACCTAACAACCGACCAAGCTCTATTTAATCGTAAGTTTCTTGCCTGATTCTCTTGTCATTGTTATCCGACCATGTATGCTAATGTTCAGTTTCTTTATTTAGTTTTGCTATATTGTATATGTTTTCAACTTTATTTTCGCCCCATTTCAATTTTTAAGTTTCGTACTGTCACGATTATTTTTGTTTGCGTTAGATTGAGGATTGGCAAACTGAAGTGGTATCAGTTTCAGTTTCGATTTCAGTCCATTATTTTCGCAAAAAACGGTTTAGATTTCGGTTTGCACTGAAATTTCAATTTCAATTTTTTTTTATTAAGTTTTTATATATCGATTTCGAATAAGTTCCGGCTTCCTTTCGATTTTTTAGTTAATCTTATTCTACACAGGAAATGTGAAAAAAAGAAAAGAAAAGGGGAATTCAGAATATTTATTATACAACCTCTAAAATAATATGCATTAAAAACGGGGAAAAAGCATAAATAGGGACGAATATAAAATATACAACTAATATATATATATATATATATATATATATATATATATATATATATATATATATATATATATATATATATATATATATATATAGATATATATATATATATAATATATATATATATATGTATATATATATATATATATATATATATATATATATATATATATATATATATATATATATATATATATATATATATATATATATATATATATATATATATATGAAAATTAACCTACAGGAAAATGAAAAGATGAATCTAAACACTTTCGAACTATATTTGCAAGTTCATTTTCGAGTTAATTAAAAATGAACTTGCAAATATAGTTCGAAAGTGCTTAGATTCATCTTTTCATTTCCCTGTGGGTTAATTTTCATATTATTGATTTCCTCACGTGCCACTTTGTGATTTTTTTTCATTAAAAATTTATTGTGGTTTCCAAACTTAAATCATTAATGTAAATTTTATTACTAAAATTACATCTAACAATTAAAATATTCTTTAGGTTTTCAGGCAATAAATTATTTCTTGTTTTACTCAAAATAAATTTTAATGGTGAAAATAGTCTTTCTCCACTGGCCTGTGTCATTGGCCACCATGAACAATTAATGCTAATTTCTAAAAGATTTCGAATCTAGTCAGAGTCCACCGCTTTATTATATCAGTTTCAAATGGAATTCTACCTATTTGGGGAAGAAGATGTTAAGAGACATTGAATACCGAAATATACCTTACTGGTACTGGTTTGCTTCATTTGTTCTGCAGATTTTAGGAATTTTTCTAATGCATCGCCTCCCGTTGAGAAATCTGCATTATTTTCTGCATTTGGAGATGCACGGTAGTCCCTACCGTGCATTGTTTTCTACATAGCTTACCTCATGATACAATTGCAGCAGATGAGCGACAGCATCTGCCTGTTGTTAATCAGTAAGACATTAAGTCTAGGGTCCAAATATAGGCTTACTAGAAAAGGCCTACTTACTTTCAAAGATAACTTTTTCCCCTTTTCCATGTCATTCAATATACTCATTGACCAAAAAGTCTCTTTTTTTTACACTTCACTCTTACAAGTAAGCCAGACTTTGTGAAAATCCCCAGGTGTGAGATTTTTGTTTGTAGTAGCTTTTTTAGGGGTTCTAATAACGACTTTATTTCTTTGATCGTGATCCAAACATAAGGAGAAAGATATCCTCGAAAAGAAGCAATAAACGCTTAATGATCCTTAGCTTCCAATCTTTCCAGTCTCCGTTTCCAAATCCACACTGTCCATTTCCGAATTCAAATCTTTTAAGCCCCTAATATATATTTAATACCTGCGAAAGTGGGAAGGGAGAAATATTAGCCAAGGTAAAATTTATTGTTCATGTTTATTTTATAGTTTCATTTTTGCCATTCTTCTTATCGTAGTTTTCTTCAAAATTGTCAACAAATATCCTAATTTAAACTGGAATATTTGATCGGTTTCAATTTAGATTTCAGTCGTCCTTCCTTTATCGAATTTAGTTTATTATCGATTTTGCTTTATTTTAGGTTTTGACTTCTAATAATTATCGATTTTATCGGTTTTCGATTTCAATTTCGACCCGATTTCCCACCCCTGGTTTGATTAATATAATTTTGTTTCAAATATTTTCTGCTCTACTTACCTCAATATTTTTTTTATTCCTTCATTAACATAACGTTCCCTTTAGTATTTTACCGCCGTTTGTGTCATTTTCTAATTTTATTGAACTTGTGCCGTAATATAGACTTAATTTTTCATTACTAATTTGAAATTTGCTTAGAGTTCATGAAGATGGGTGTTGGAATAACCCGACCCCGTAAGGGGCGCGGCGATTTGCCATACTGGCCGCCGTGCTGACGGGATCCAGCGCTCCGTCTGGCCCCAGCTTAGCCTCTCTTCCTTCCTTCAGATAGCCCGATTTCTCCCCTATCTCGTCGCTTTTCATACAACCTCTCCCACAACTTCCTCTGGTCAGCCTCTAATTTCACAGAGTAGATGCTGACCTTCTTCTCAAGCCAACCACCCCGGATCGGGGCTGAGGGGGGAGGGAACATTATTCCCTAACCACTGAGCTCCAGTTCAGGATGAGTTTTTTTAACAACCTGCTTCATCCCCACCCATACCTTCCTCTTCACATTCTATCAATTTTACGCCGTGTCCAAGGTGGAGTCGCCATGCCGATGGACTGCCAGGCCACCAGGCGGAAGGGGTGGTCACGAATGGCGGCGCCTGGCTCTGCAGGGCTTGTAAGCATCTCTCGCAGTGCGGGCAACTGCGAGAGGTGAGGAGCTATTGCGTCCGTATTAAAAAGAGGGTCACCATGCCCATGTAATTAAAACAACCCCCAACTTCCCCTGAAACAGCGACGGAGCCGCCCTTGGGCAGCTCCAGCAAAAAAATGGAGGTATCCCCCCCTGTGCTTGCGCAGGGGACCCTCGATATCTCTTCAACCGGAGAGGAGGCTTACTCCTCTCCTACGCCTACGGGTGAAGGGGACTCCTCCTCACCCCCTTCTTTGGAGGTGCTTTCGGGCACCTCCCTTTCACCAGCGGCAGTCCACTCTTTTCTTTCCAAGGGGACTGCCACCAAAGCCAGCAGGCAGCCATTAGCCAGCCGCTCCACATCGAAGCGGCTCGGTAGGGCAAACGTCCTTAGGGGGGAGAGGGAAGTCAGGCCCCTTCGGTCGCTTCCCTCAAAAGACCTGCTGGCAAGAATCTTGAACCTTGCCGGGGTTAAGGCTTGTGCCTCCCCACAAATGACTCTTGACGCTGCCAACGGGACCTGCGATGTCCTGGGAGGAGATGGCTAACTGGAGGCCCCTCCTGTGATAGACATGGTTCTTGAGGAAAACCAGCCTCAGACGGTAGGGCCTCCCATGGGGAGGAATCCGGGCTCGGCGCCAAGCACCGAACCCGAGTCCGCCCCTATGCAAGGTCCTCCTCAAACGGCTGAGGGCTTCGAGTCAATACAAGGAGGGAAGGGAACTCCTTCGACAGGTGCCCCCACGACTACCAGGAACTTCTCCATCTGAAAGAGGGACCTGGCTGAGGCCGGCCCATCTGGCATGGGGGTTTCTCCTGGCGGAGGTGAGAAGCGGGTTCATTCCCCGCCCTCCTCTCCTAAAAAGAAAAAGACTAGAAAGACAAAGAAGACTCGGGGTTTCTCTCTATCCGCGGGGGCTGCAGGGACGGATGGGTCTGCTGCCACTTTGGTAGGCGCCTAAGCCAAGATCGGAAAATCCGGCCCCTTTACCCCTCCTTGTGCGGAGCCCCTGACTAAGACTAATACCAAGAGTGCACAGGGCAGAGCCTCGATGACATCGGAGCCCCTGATTCAGAGGTTACCTGGCGTTTTCGAGCCCGCTGGCTTCAAACGCTTCCTTGTTATTCGCTCCACTGATGGCACCATGTTGTCCAAGGGCAACATGATCCATCAGAGAAGAGGATTAGCTAGTGCAATTGGTAGAGAGCCGAAGGTGACCCGTTTCTCGAACTGAAGCCTTCTGGCGAATGCGGCGAATCCCGCTGAGGCGGCCAAGATAAGTGCTCTTTGGACACTTCATGGCACCCCGGTGAGTGTGACGCCGCACTCTACCATGAACTTTGTGAAAGAAGTAGTTTATGCGAGGGAACTCGTTGACTACTCCATTGAGGACATCACCCTAGAGCTGGCCGACCATGGGGTGGTCAAGGTCGAACGTGTGATGAAAAAACAGAGAGGGGCCTCGAGACCCACCCCTACACTCTTCGTCACGTTTGACTGTGACAAGCTCCCTGAGTCGGTGCGTGCCGGTTGGTACCGCTACCGCGTGAAGGCATTCGTGCGACTGCCACGGCGGTGCTATTACTGTCACCGCTTCGGCCATATGAATCGCTCATGTAGACGTGCAAAGTCGGGGTCACCCGAAGTCTGTGTAAATTGCTCCAAGGTCGCACATGATAAGTCCAAATCGTGTGTGGCCAAGTGTGTCAATTGCGGAGAGCCGCACCCTGCTTCTTCGAAGCAATGTGGTGCATATCTCCTTGAGAAAGAAATCCTGGCCGTTCAAGCCCAGGATCGACTCTCATTCCGCGAGGCTAAGGACTTGGTCCTGGCGCGCCCGGCTCTGCCTGGGACGTCATATGCCTCAGTAGTTAGAAAGACACACTCTGCTCCTGGCCCATCCAGGCTAACGAGCACGGTTGTTTCCGCGCCCATTCGGAGCCCTTCTGCGGGCTCTACCCAACCTGGGCACTTCCCTGGTAAAGCTGGCGGCAAAAAGGGTTCATACCCAGCCCCGGATAAAACCAGGGCTCCCCCCTCTCCCCCCAGCGTGACCGTTTCCCGCAAAGCGAAACGGCCACGCACCTCCACCGAGTCGTTAGACTCATAGGAGGCAACACCCCTGAAGATGGTCGCTAGGCCATCTTCCGGGGTTCCTAAGGCTGTCCCCCGAAAGAAAAACAGCAACAAAGGAGCTTCGGCTCCTTCGCCCACGCCCCGAGGTGGAGCGGATGGCTCGGAGACGGTTGTTCCTCGAAAAGAGGGCCCCCCGCCTCCAAAGCCGCAACGCCCGCCTAAGGTTCGAGGCGGACGGAGGAAAAGACTCGCATGGCGAGCCCAACCTCCCCCAATAAGTCCTCGAAGGCGACAGCGCCTTCAGCACTTTGTCCGGCCAACAGCGCCCTGGGTTCTGCCCCCGGGAAGCCTACGGCCATTCCCGTCAGGGTCTTCAGTTCGAGGAAGGCCCCCGCGTCTCCTCCGAGCTAGGCCTGGAGGGCATATTCCTTCAATGGAATTGCCGTGGACTCCGGGCCAACTGGAAGGAGCTGTGGAGGCTCGTCTCGTCCCGTTCTCCGTTAGCTATCTTTTTGCAGGAGACCATGCTAGGCACGTGCCCGCTGCCCGCCCTCCCGGGGTATAAGGGTCTTGCGACCCCACCACCGCGGGTTGGCTGGGCTGGGGGATGCGCGGTTTACACCCGGCATGATGTCTCCGTTCTTCCTTTCTCTTTAGATACATCCTTGCCAATCTGATCGAAGAGCTTGAGATGAGTGTCCTAAACGTGGATGAGTTTACGCATCACTGTCCGAGAAACGCTTCATTTTCTTGCCTTGACTTATCTTTGTGCTCTTTGGATGCACAGCCTGATTTTGATTGGGGGGTGGTCGATGTCCTCCATGGTAGTGATCACTTTCCCATTCAAATATCATTTTCAGGGCAACTGCCGCCTGAGAGACCACCTAAGT
Organism: Ceratothoa steindachneri; assembly: GCA_963969495.1. Taxonomy (NCBI): domain Eukaryota; kingdom Metazoa; phylum Arthropoda; class Malacostraca; order Isopoda; family Cymothoidae; genus Ceratothoa; species Ceratothoa steindachneri. The sequence continues at coordinate 3,672,225 of OZ018323.1, forward strand.
CGTGCTTGGCGCGGGCGCGGTGGCCTGCATTTTAGGAAATGACTGAATTCTCTATCTCAGTCGAGGAGTTTAGGTCGGTAGATGAGGCCGTTGAGTTCTTCTCCGGCAACCTCATCGCCGTGGGCCTGACTACTATTTCTAGGACGTCTGGCCGTTTTGCACGCCAACCACTCCCATGGTGGTCGGCCGAGTGTGAGACGGCCCTCAAACAGAAGCGTTATGCCTACCTGCGCTATAAGCGCCGCCCAAACGATTTCACTGTCGCTGAATTTCGTCAGGCTAGGGCTAGGTTCCGGTATATTTCGAAGCACGCCCGCCGCTCTTCTTGGCGGGCATACGTGTCTTAACTTAACGGGAAGACCCCTTTAGCTGAGGTGTGGAAGCGAGTCAAAAGGATTCGGGACAAGTTCTCGCAGGACCCCCCTCCCGTTCTCCAGGAGAATGGGACCGCAATCTCGGACCCCGCGTCCGTGGCGGAATCCTTAGCGACCGCTTTTTCCGCATTCTCTAGCCAGGATGCTGCTCCGACAACATTCAATGCACGTCGTGATGTCGCGGAAAGCCACCAGCTGGACTTTACCTCCAGAGGCGGAGAACCCTTTGACGACAAGTTTACTGTGAGTGAGTTGCGTTCGGCTCTCGCTTCGTGCGGGGACACCGCTCATGCTCCATACGATGTCCCGTAGGCCATGCTTCGATACCTGAGCAAGCGAGGCATGGCCTTTCTGTTATATTTGTTTAACAGGATCTGGGTGGAAGGTCTCCTCCCAGACTCCTGGTGAATCGCTACTGTGCTTGCCTTTCGCAAGCCGGGGAGAGATCACTCTACTCCAACCGGTTTCCGCCCAATCTCTCTAACCTCTTGCGTGTCCAATTTGATGGAGAGATTGGTAAATGTTAGACTAGCCTTTTTCATGGACAGCGGAGGCCATCTGTCTTCCGCACAGTGCGGCTTCCGCAAGTTCCACTCCACGTCGGATGCTCTGCTCCGACTGGAAAATGCCGTCTGCGAGACTTTCCTTCGTAGACAGCACTACGCCACGGTGTTTTTCGATCTGGAGAAGGCCTATGATACCGCATGGCGATACGGTATCATGGAGACTTTCCACACGATGGGGGCGAGGGGACGCCTCCCAATGTTTATATCTGAATTTTTGCGAGATCGTCGATTCCGCGTACGGGTGGGAGGAGCCCTCTCCGGCCCAAAGGAGCAGGAAGAGGGTGTCCCGCAGGGAAGTGTCCTCAGTGTCACAATCTTTGCCCTAAGCATCAACGGCATCACCTTAGTGCTGCCGGAAGATGTTCTCGCTACGCTCTACATGGACGACCTATCGATCTCTTTTGGCGCGGCGCAGATGCCAACTCTGGAGCGTCGACTCCAACAGGTATTGAACCGCGTCTCTTCGGTTTTCTTCGGCCAAGACTAAGGTGGTGCACTTTTGCCGCCATCCACGGCTTCCCCCCGACCCAGATTTGTTTCTTAATGGGGTGCGCCTGGATGTGGTTGAGTCGCACCGTTTCGTTGGTCTTGTATTCGACCGACGCCTCACCTGGGAGGCTCATATTCGCAGCCTTAGGGTCTCTTGTACCCGCGCCATGGACATTCTCCGCTCCGTGACGTTCAGCGCTTGGAGTGCTGATTGGGCTACTGCCTTACTTTTTTATCGATCCTCTGTTCGCTCAAAACTCGACTACGGATGCGAGTTTTATGCATCCGCAGCCGAGCGTTTATTGCGGAAGGTGGATTCGATCCACCACACCGGCCTTCGCCTTGTGACCGGTGCCTTCCGCACTTACCCCATTGAGAGCCTGTTGGTCGATGCTGGGGAGATGCCACTCGCTCTGCACCGCGTGCAGTGTATCGCTCGCCTGTACACGCAAGCTCGGCGTCTCCCTCAGTCGCTAACGGCTCTCACTGCATCCGCAGCTGATCTCGATGGTGCCTATGCCACCGAGAGACGCCAGTCATACCCTAAGCCCTTTGGTTTTAGGGCCAGGAAACTCCTTCGAGAGGTAGATATAGCTCTCGGGCCGGTGGCGCCCCTGGTTCTGCCCAGGACGCCACCCTGGAGGGTACCACATTTGGCTATTTGTCGCCACGCCTCTGCTCCTAAAGCTTGTACTGCGCCGGGAGTATTGCGTTAGACCTTTTTGGAGCACACATCATGTCACGCTGGAACCGTGCTAGTGTATACGGATGGCTCCAAGTCCCAAGAGGTGGTCGGCTTCCACGCCGTATCCCCTCTGTTTGAAGTCAGCGGGGCTCTACCAGGCGCTGCGTCTGTCTTCATGGCCGAGCTGGTGGCAATACACCACTCGGTACGGGAGATTACGCGACGTGCCCGGTTCGGAGACCGGATTGTGATCTATAGCGACTCACAAAGCACCCTGAGTGCTCTCGGGGCATTGGAATCTCCGCATATCCTGGTTCGCGATATCCGTGACGCCACGGTTTGGCGAGCCGGGCAGATGTCGAGATTATCTTCTGCTGGGTTCCTGGACATGTACGAATTGCGGGGAATGAGCGCGCCGATGAGGGCGCCAAAGAGTCCGCGAGGACTCTGCGATCGGACCAGCGTTTCGCTCTTTCTCACACTGACTACATGGCAGGAATACGGGCAGCTCTTCGGACTGCTTGGCAAAGAAGATGGGAGACGGTCGAAGGGAACTTAAGGTTGCGTGCCATTGCGCCGCGACTGTTCCCATGGACCTATTCCCCAATGCCGCGGCGGCTTCAGGTTGCTTTCTGTCGTCTCCGAATCGGACACACTCGTGTGACGCATTGCTATTTGATGGAGCGCTCGCCTGCGCCCTATTGCAACGACTGCGTCGTCCCCCAGACTGTTCGGCACATTCTTGTCGAATGTCCCAGTCTGGGTGATCTTCGCGCATGATACCTGTCCCGGTACCGGGATGGGCGGGGTCGCTACCGCCTGTCCCTTGTGCTCGGGTCAGATTCGTGCACATTGATTTGTTGACTTGTTGACTTTTGGGGGGAGGCCGGGCTTCTCCCCTTTATTTAAGGGGTTTTTTTGTTATTGTTTTGTTTGTAGGTTGCACTCTCCTGCACCGGGGTGAGGGGGACCTCCCCCCGCTGCCGGAGATTGCTTCCTGATTGTTAAGTTTTTCCAATTTATATCGATTGTTAAGTTTTCATATTTTTATTTTAAAGTAGGCTAGTTCTCGGCTATCGTGTTTTTTGGCGACTTATGCCCAAGTGGGTAGTTGCCAGATGGGCTCAATAAAATTATAAAAAAAAATCTCGTCTGAGAAGAACCAAAGCTTACCAGGCTTGAGCGCATGCTTTAGTTTGTTAACAAGCTTCGCAGCACCTTCCTTTCACTTTTTTTTCATCTTCTACGACAGAAGCTGTCCCTTTGTCATCCTCTATGAGTATTTAGCGCATGTTCCAATCCGCTGAATTCTGATGAGAGACTCCCTTGTTCTTGGCTATGAACCTCATTGACTTACTGGGATCATTGTCAATGATGGCCTGGATTTGTGCGACAAATTAGGAGGTTCATTTCGTATCAGAGGGTTTAGAGTGCGCGCTGCGAGCCGCCGTCACCTAGTAATCACAACCTGAAAAATCAAACTCTTTCCTGATCTTGCGTGGATCCAAAGCACCACAGTTTGCCTTTTCCTAATTTTTGGACGATTGAATTCTGCTATAGTATTGTTTCCTTTACAGACGTTGTAAAACTGAGTCTTATATGATAATAAGAAGAGGTAATCAACGTCAGACAACACGCATGCGCGGAATTCAGAGTTGCCAACGACGACAAATTACCCACTGCACTCTGTAGTCTACATAGAACAATGTACATAAAACATTGAAAAGATTACTATAATAATTCTATAAAAATATAGATAGCAGATTTTTAAATAGTGCGCTCGAAAGTTATAGGAGGTAGTATCCCAATTAAGCCCAACCATAAGACAAAGCTCCAGCGATTCAAGTAGGTCATACGTCTCGAGCTCGAAAAATACGGAAATTACCCTTGAAAACAAAAGGCTCATAATTCCGAGAACTCGATATTTCTTTCCTGTACTTTTTTTCGGTTCTGAAACTGATACTTACTACTTTGTTAACAAATAAAAAAAGTTGTACTCTCCCATAATACGTAGTGATGCCTTCTCAAGTGTTGGTGATAATAGGGTCTTAAAGATAGAACCATTGTTTCACGAGATCCTTGAAAAGTCAATGACACGGGATCGTAGATGGTTAAGTACCAACAGCTACTACAAAAGGTAAACGAATATAAGAAGCTATTAAAGATTCCAATGAAAGATACTCGTCAAAATGAAGATGCCGAAAGAAATATAACGCCCACGAGTGATGGAATAAAGAGCCTGTTGCTCATTGCTCAACTTATAAAGCTGAGCTGATAACCCATGAATCGTTGATTCGTGATGCTTCGAGATGCTTCTTAATGACAGATCGACTATTTTGTCTCCCAAAATATATTCTTAGAAATTTTAAGCCATTTATGTGATTCTGATATTGAGATGAATTCGCTTTTGTGTGTGGCATAAAGTAGTGACTCTAACTTTCATGAAATTTCCTTCAGTTTTTTAGCACATGAACGAACACTTTGCATCTAATACCAACATATGCACAGACTTTGTAACTCTGTCTGCTTTGTCGTGAGAATCTGGTGCGCAAGTAATTCAGCAGGAGTCCCACTCTGCTCTACTGGATGCTATTCAAGTAGTAAAATTCATGTCTAAAAACCGTAATTCTCTACTGTTCCGGGTTATATTTGAAGAAATGAGTTACGCATACCCGGATTTGCTCTATTAATCACAAGTCCGATACTATTTCGTGATAAAATCCTTTTACGTGTCGTAATGATTACGATAGGAACTGAAATTTTGCTGAGAAACCAGAATCAACCTTTGGCTGACCACTTTTATTGATGAGGTTTGGTTGAGTGATGTATTCCAGCATTGAAACGAAGTTAAATTGTGAAATGTAAAGACAAAATCGGACAATGGTTGAAATCGATGAGAAGACCTCTTGTTTTACAAGATATAACTTACGCTTTGGCAAGAAAAGTGACAAAATGGAAATTCGCAGCGTCTCATAATCTGAATGATTTTCTTGAAGAGAGTGAAGAAGTATTTAGCAACGATTTAGTGGCAACTTTCCCCCCAAAAGTAAGTGAACCTGAGCACACAATTATATCAGTATTTATTCTAAAATGCTGCCCTCTAGGAGCATAGCTGGATAAGAATTCTTTAAGATATAGACTTGAATGGAATTAAAATCAATATTGATGGATTGGGAAAACTTATTGGCTTTCGAGGATGTCAAGCGATGCGACAAAAATTTGCTCACGATTTTATTATCACATTTTTGGGTACAGCTGAGAGGTGAACCTCTTCTGTCTTGGAGGCGCAGAAAACCCTGCGTCCTTTTTTATTCATCAAGAATAGAGTAAGATCTCGTCCTGACACGCAATATGACTCGCGTTTTGCCATAGCTATCAATTTTCAACTGAAAATGAATGAGTTAGACTGTGATAGAACGGTCTGAGGCCGCCATGCTTAAGCCCCTATCACATGTCGAAACACATGCTTCTCCACGTGTGTCCTGCGAGAGGAAGTAGAAGGCGCGTTATCGCCTCCCTATCCCCAAGTTTAATCAAGGAGGTTCAATTCCCCGTTCGCCTCCATGCGTCGATCTCGCCAGATTGAATTAGGCTTATGGGCAGATAAGATATTTTCCCAAGCGCCACAGGGACATTCCATCGAAGTGTCCCCCCCCCCCTCGCATTGTCCCCTACGCCAAGGGGCTGGCTCCGGCTATTTATGCGATAGCATTTCGCATTTGAACCAGATCCCGATTATCTTCGTGAGGCATCATGCCGATCCGGTCTCCCTTGTGCACCTAGGAACTCTACTCCAAGAAACCCCTTATTGTCCAGAAGAGGACAATATCCTTTGAGTACCAAGGTTCGTGCCCCTCGAGACGCCAAGTCAATAGGGCCCTCCTGTTGTTCAGAAAGAGAACAACTTTGGAACAACCATAGTTCTTCGAGCCCGTTCGACAAGAAACGGTTCTCACCCCCTCCCTTGTTGTTCAGAAAGAGAACAACATTAGAACAGCCATTGTTCTTCAAGTCAGTTCGTCAAGAAACGGTTCTCGTTTTCAAGACATCACGTCAGGGTAATTCAATTCCCCCCCCTTTTAACGTTCTTCAAGAGAACGCTTGGTTACAAAAATAACCTCCATTGTTCATCTAGAACATCTCCGATATCCTAGCTCAAGGACCGATCGTACTTCCGAGCCCCACTTCGCTCTCACACCTCGAAGACAGTCCTCCCTCCTCGTTAAGGACAACCCCCCAAAGAACCCCTTCTCCTGGAAAAGAATCGCCAGTTGGACCGAAGATTCCTTTCCATCGCCTTCCACAGCACGAAAACCTTGTAATTACGTAAGCTACGCTTGGTTACAAAAATAACCTCCATTGTTCATCTAGAACATCTCCGATATCCTAGATCAAGGACCGATCGTACTTCCGAGCCCCACTTCGCTCTCACACCTCGAAGACAGTCCTCCCTCCTCGTTAAGGACAACCCCCCGAAGAACCCCTTCTCCTGGAAAAGAATCGCCAGTTGGACCGAAGATTCCTTTCCATCGCCTTCCACAGCACGAAAACCTTGTAATTACGTAAGCTACGCATTACATTTAACCATTTAATATTTTGTTAACGCAACTCTGTGCTTTAAACTATTATAGCTAACCATTCCCCCTTTTTGTTTGTTTTGCCTTTTTAAATCCCTCCAAATCTTAATCCACAGCTTAGTCAAATATTTCCATGACCCTTTTCATTTCCTGTGTTTCTTCCATTTTAATCCCCGGTTATGTCAACATTTTCCGTGTGTTGTTTTGATAGATTAATTAATAAAACTCTATTTTATTAATGTTTGCCATATTATTTATCCTTGGGCTCCGTTCCACTTCTTAAGTATATTTAAGATAAATAAGCCCTCTCCAGCCCCCCCGACCCTTTTGAACCATTCTCAGAATCTGATTACCACGCACTCGAAATATAGAATAATCCCCTCAACGAATAGTTATATATAGTATATCGTCGGGAGCCTATTCTACAACATAGACAAAAAGTTACACCATCAAGGTAGCCCTTGAAATTCAAAGGATATTGTTTTGTTTTCAGTTACTTGTTTCCCACTGCATTTTTATCACCCTGTTTAAGTGTGTACAAGTATAATTATACATTTTTGTTAATGTGAGTGGTAATTTAGAATATATAACCCTTCCCCATGTGAGTCATCACTATTTGTAATGATTTAATTGATTCAATTTTCATATGCATAAGTGCTATATTAATTATGATTATTGGAATATAAAAAAATAATAAAGTTCTTTTATTTCAACTTTCAATAGTACTATGCAGTAAAATATTGTAAGGTTGAAATAGCTGTGGGAGTTAAGCGTTATAATGCGCAATCCTGTATTGCTGTAAAACTTTTTAAAAAGATTGTTATGCTATTTTCCGATAATAATAACTGCTCCAAAGTATTATAAAGCTCCATATGTGGTTTACATTTGCAGGGAACAGCAAATAAGTGTCGAAAATACGTATCAATAACAAACAGAAAAAGCGGTACCAGCTATTTTAGAATGCTAATTTCTATGTACACGTTAAGTCAACCTGCCAAATGTGATCATTTGCAAAACTCACTGTTTAGTGTAGGAAATTTTTCCGTACATTTTAATCTAAAGTGTATGCATCTTATTGGGCTAAGAACTTCTTTAATTGCTAGTGCGAAATTGCATACCAAAGTGCTGCATAGCACAGATGGAATCTCCCCCCCATAAAAAAAGAGAGAGAGAGTGTGCTAGTTTCTATAATATGGTAAGGTTTTTATATTCTTTAAAGAAGGATGCGATTTGCGTCCATTTGGTGGTGTAGGTGGTGGTGGTGTAAGTGGTAGTGGTATAGGTGGTGTAGATGGAGATGGTGTAGGTTATGGTGGTGTAGGTGGTGTAAGCTTAAGTAGTGTAGGTGGTAGTAGTGTACGCGGTGGTGGTGTAGGTGGAGTTGGTGTAGGTGGGGTAGGTGGTATTGGTGGTGGTGGTTTTGTAGTTTGTGTAGGGGATGATTCGAAAGAGAATGTAAAACAACATAAGGGTTTCGAATTTCGTTAGAATCGGCTGAATAGTTACAATGTCATTATAAAAACAAAGTAAAAGCAAAACGGGGACCGACCGACATAGTGAGATGTAGAATCGCCCGCGACTAGACTCTCACAAGACTAAAAAGAGGGGAGACTGATAACGATCATGGTATGCATGTAACTTCTTATTCCTGAAATATCGCTGTGTGTGTGTAAAGGGGTGTAGTTAGTAAAGTTGGATCGTAAATCCCATCCAACGGACTTCCTTGAATGCGTCGTAGCAATTATCTCATTGGTCGTCAAATCCGAAGTTACCGCGAGTGTGGGGGCAAACTTAACGTTGCGAGCATTGGCTTTTAAATTTCCTTTTGCTTACTTGTAGGACGTAAGCGTATTTTTTGCGTCGCTAATATATTGCGTATTTGAGTGCCTCTTATAAAGATATGGGTACAGTGCTAATTGTTCTGGGATATATGGACTATTGTGGGAGTTCCCTGGAGAATAGAGCTTTCACTGCATTCTTTCTGGATTTTATGCCCAAGATTAATTGATTTTTAAATGGCTCACTGCAACGAGGGAAAAACAAATCAGCCGAAAGGCGCCAACTGCACCCAAACACCACTCTTTCAGGGGTGAATTGATTGGGGCTAAGCGCACCTAAGGTAGATTTTTAAGTCGCTTGCTAGCACTGTCTTTTGCGAGGAAAAACAGATTTCAAAGTTCCGTTTCGGCGTTCAACAAGCGCGTTGCCACGGTCTGTCGCTTTCAGCTGTAACAATTGTCCGTTATGATCTTTGTTAGTGCGCCGTATCGCGATATGAGCACGGTGAAAAAGGCTTCTGTAATTAGACTCTGACGTCATATCTTCTAGAGGGAAGGCTTCCTTCGATTTATTATTGCCACTATGACTGAGAAGGTATCTATTCCTTCATTGGTCGCGGGCCAAGGGCCTACTTTGTTAAGAGAGGCACAACGGAAAATATTGTCGGGAGCTACAAATTGTGAATAGGGGTGTCTTGTGTTGCGTGGTACTTTTTTTTGTCAGCTTTGGATCGAATCTATAACTTGTGTACGCATGCCTTTCTAGACAAAGCGGTCTGAGATTGACTTTAGATCCGAACGAGATTCTAAATTGTCCAAATTGTGCAACTTATCGAATGGCAGCTTACGAAATATAAGGGGTGAGCTATAAGCTCACTAAATATTGTGAAATGGGGCAGATAATAGTGGTTTGAGAGGGCAGAGTTATTTTGTATAGGTTAAGCGAAGTTGAAGAATCCGCTTGCAAACTAATCAATTCTTTTTCTGAGAATTTAGTGTTGGCAATGGCTTAGTAATCCAGCGTTGAAAAGAAAGGATTAACGGGAAAATGAGGCTGACTAAAGGGTAGGGGCGTCACTTTGTACAAAGCAGGATGAGTGTAAATGGTCAACGTCCCACGTATAAATTAAAGCTCAAGTGAGAGAGAGAGAGAGCGAGAGAGAGAGTAACAAGGAGTAACAAGGAAAGTAAGTACCCTCGGAGACCTTACGGTACATTCAAAGAGGGTACCTTTGGACTAGCAATAGAACAGGCACATGGCTGCTCAATTGTTTTGCGTCCCTAAACGGCCACTTTTCAAGACTTTGTCTAGTCTTGACTTGAACTGGTCAACAGATTCACTGTTGACAACTTCCACTGGGAGTGCGTTCCAACTACCGCATGTACTGGAGGTGAAAAATTTTCCACACAGATCGCGGTTGTAACGCTTCAGTTCAAGTTTGAAGTCGTGATTGCGCGTTCTGTTCTCACTCAGTGTGAAAATATCCCGGTAGTCAACATTGTCGAACCCTCGAAGTATTTTGAAAATTTCGATGAGCTGACCACGCAGTCTACGGGTTTCTAGCGAGAACAGATCTAATTCCCTTAGTCTATCCTCATAATTTATATGTCGGATAGAGGGAATCAGTTTGGTTGCCATAGCTTGTACGCGTTCCAACCTTGCGATGTCCTTTCGCAATGAAGGACTCCAAAATTGTACGGCATACTCCAAGTGCAGCAAAACCAGGGAGTTGTACAGACAAAGTACTATCTCCTTGTTACGGTATCCAAACTGGCGCTTTATGTAGCCTAACATCCTTCGGGCTTTCTTGTTTGCCTCGATGCACTGTTTCGAGAACTTGAGGTCGCTAGTAATAGTTACACATAAGTCCTCCTCAATGTCAGTGGATTCAATAGCAGTGCCCTTAACGATATACTGAGATTGGGGGTTTATGTGGCCGATATGCATCACTTTGCATTTGTTCACGTTAAAAGGCATTTGCCACGTGTCCGACCACTCCCCAATCTTCCTAAGATCTTCCTGCAGGCGGGCAGTATTTCCATCCTTTGCAACGTTCATACCAAGCTTGGTATCGTCTGCAAATTTGGAAATCTTGTCAACCATGTCACCGTCCATGTCATTGACGTAGATGATGAATAGTTGTGGTCCCAGGACAGAACCTTGAGGCACCCCGCTAGTAACGGGCACCCACTCAGAAGACTATCCATTTACCACCACCCGTTGCCGTTTGCCATTTAGCCAGTTCTCGATCCAGCCGGCTACCTTTCCGTCTATGCCAAGCCCTCGCACTTTCCGGAGAAGGCGGCGGTGTGGTACCTTATCAAAGGCTTTCTGAAAGTCTAGGTAGACCACATCCACCGCCTTGTCCCGATCGTGCTCACTGAAAACGAAGTGGAAAAATTCCACAAGGTTCGTCAGGCATGACCGTTGCATTCGGAAGCCATGCTGGGAACTCCTCAGTAGCAGGTTTGACTCTAAATACGACGTCACTTTGTCCACCATGATGCTTTCCATGAGTTTACCGACTATCAAAGTCAGAGTGATAGGTCGGTAGTTCGACGGTTGGTTACGGTCTCCTTTCTTGAAGATAGGAGTCACCTCCGCCTCACTTCAGTCTCTAGGAACGCATTTGGTCCGGATTGATATGTTGAAGATTGCGCTCAGGTGTCGTGACACTTGATCGCGCACTTTTTTCAACACTTTAGGTAGAAACCCATCCGGGCCAAGTGACTTATTCGTCATTAGGTCACTGATCTTCTTTTTTATTTCGACTTCGGTGAAGTCCATATCCTCCAGCTTTTCCCCCGAGTAGGAATCCGTCGGCTGGGGGATGGGACCACATTCTTCAGTAAACACTGAAGAGAAGTAGTCGTTGAGGAGGTTAGCATTTTCTGCATCTGAATGCTTTAATGTCCCCTCCTCATTCCTCAAAGGGCCAATCGTTTGACGGATTGGTTTACGGCTGTTTACATATCCAAAGAACTCCTTGGGATTCTCTTTACATAGTCTCGCCACTCGGAGTTCCTCAGACCACTTAGATGCCCTTATGCTGGAATTCACTCCCCTGGCTAGCCTCTGGTATTCGTCAAAGTCACCCGAGATCTTCGATTGCCGGTACACAGTTCTCTTCTTCCTAAGCAGTTGACCGATTTCTCGATTAAACCACTTTGGTTGAACAGAAGACCGACGGGGGCATTTCAGAGGGATGAAACGCGATTGAAGACTCATGAATGTGGTTTTGAAACTATTCCATGAGTCTTCAGCAGCATCGCACACTTCTAGCCTTCACCCCAGTCAGTCCAGCACGAAGGCTTGCAAAGTCTGCTCTTCTCAAGTCAAGTTTCCTTGATTGACTGGCAACAGACCTTACCTTCGGGATCTTGATGGTAAATCTAATTAGCTGGGGATCACTTCCACCAAGCTCTTCGCCCACAGAGAGATCCTCAACGATATCATCCTCAGAGGTTAGGACCAAGTTGAGGATATTGTCACCTCTCGTCGGTTCTCTGACCCATTGAGTGAGGAACTCGTTGTTGGCGAACTCCAGGAGTAGCGCGCTCTCGTCACAGGCTGCTCTGGTTTCCCAGTCAACTTGGCTGCTGAAGTCGCCCATAACGATGCACACTCTGCCTTGAACAAGTTCACCCAGCAGCTGGTACACTTTCCTGTCCTTCTAAACGGGTTGGGAAGGGGGTCTGTAAAGCACCAGGGTCCTGTATCTGACAGGACCTATCTCTAGGTCAACGCCTAGAAGCTCGGGATCGGATATAATGTGGGAGTTCGTATATTTGATTGTATCATTGACATACAACATTACACCGCCACCCTCTCTGTCTGGCCTATCTTTGTGGAAGAGTTGGTAGCCAGGAACCGTGGATTCGCCTTCAAAGTCTCGGTTTGAGGTTTTTAACCACGATTCTGTTATGGCTACCATTTCGGGTTCTTCCGTTGCTACGAGGCCACGGAGCTCAGGAAACTTGTTCCTGATGGACCTCGCATTAAACAGAAGAACTTTCAGGGAGTCCCCTAATGTAGGACCCCCTATACTCTTCCGTTTCCCGGCTTCTTGGTTGTCGCAGTGGCGCCATTTTTGACAACCTTCGAGAAGGTTGTTTGGGGAGTGACTCGGGCGTACTGGCGTACGTCCGCCTTCCCAATAGGCCGGAAACTCCTTTGGGTGCGCTCCATGACATCCTGGATGAGGTTGGCTAGGAAAGCCTTGCCCTTAAAGGAGAGGTGCACCCCATCCCTTTAGAAGAGGTCTTTTCTACCATAGAATACGGCGTATGGATCGACAAAAAAGACACCCTCCGCGGGACAGAGGTCTGCAAGGCGCCGGTTTAGTGACATGTTCCTCACGCGGGCAGTCCGGCTTGGAACCCACCTCGGGAGCATCCCCACCACGACGCGTCGGCGGGTTTTCAATCCACATTCGTCGACAGCGCCCATAACCGTCTTTATAATCTCGCCTGTAGGGCCTACCCTACCTCCTCTGAGGTAGAGCTCGTTGCCACTTACCATAAGGGCAACGACTGAAGTCTCAGAAATCTGAGACTTCTCGGCCTCAGCTCTTACCTGCTTATTCCCACAGCCTGAGAGGCAGCTCACCTTAACGCTTGTGCGAATGCGGGCCGCTAGCAGGGGCTGCAGGCCCCGTGCCTGGGAATCACCCACAAGGCTGATCCTGGCACATTTGCTTGCTGAGCTCGGAGTCTTTATTTTCTTTTTTCTTTTTCCTCTTATTCTTCTTCTTATTCTCTATCATCTTTTCGCCCTTGTCATCCTTTTCATTAACTTCTTTTACCCTTTCTTCTTCTATTTCTCTCTCTTTCTCTTTCTTTTTTCCCTTTTTCGTCTTTTTTATGTTTTTTCCTTTTGGCATCTCTGCCACATTCGGGCTCGGTTTTTCTGCAGAGGTGGTGTTTGCCACAGGACTCGAGAGCTCGTTTAACTTCTCCTCGAGCCTGCGGATCTGGTGGGAGTGCTCCTCCTTGAGCCTCTCGCTTTTCTTTTCGAGGTCTGTAGTTCTTTTCCTGTAGTAGGCGACTACTTCCTCCACTTCCTTCTTTAAAATTCAGGGGGTGCATACACTGCCTGGGTGGCATTTCGCATAGCAGCCCTCCGGGAAGTCAACGCACCACTTGTCCTTCTTACATGTAACACACGTGAATTTTAGCACTCCTGGACCTTTCTTGCCTGCCATTTTAAACTCTCTATATTTCTTAAGCTTGTGACCAATCAATAGATAAAAAGGGGTTTGGTGAGTTCTCCCCGCGTAGGTCGCTCCCGCCTATTGATCGGAGTCGTTTCGGAGTCTTCCAGAAGGCACGCTCCATGTGCTGCTGTTCGTCCGACCGAGTCGTAAAGACTCGGCGTGCCGTGGCTCCCAACCAAGCAGCACAGACTCTGTCTCCGAAGGGGCCATCGATTTGTCACCAGGTGAACGACAACGAAGCACGCCCCGTACTAAACTCCAACTAGTTCCCTTCATAACGGCCAGGATCTCGGAGCAGCGTTCAATGGATATCCCGCCCCACCAAGAGACTCGACCCAAGGCTTTTTATTGGCCTGGCAACCAACCTGGGAACAAAGGGCCGTCACCTCGGACCGATGCTACCAGAGGCACCCATCAACGGGCACTGGGAACGGTCAATAATTACGCGCCAGGGAAGGGGTTAACGGGGCACTACCCTCATCCCATTCATCGTGACCCAACGCCTAGGATCCCTCTAGTCCTAGTCTCTCGCAACCAGTGAGCGTTGATTGGCGTTGTTTATAGAGGTTCCAAAGCCTCTCTTCTGACGCGTGAGTTAGCTGCCAGGTCCTTATATGTAGATAAAGGGAAAAAAGGGAAAGAGTGACATGATAGGAATAGGCTTTTTTTTGTATAAGTGGGAGAGATAGGATAAAAGTAAAAAAGGAGAAGGATAGAGTAGAAAAAGGAAGGAATGACGCACTTAGTCTGGACCCTCTTTTTCGACAAAATCGACAAGGAAAGCCCTACCAGGTGTACCCAGAAGAGGTTTCCCCCGCCGACATAGCTCGAAAAGTCAAAGGTACACACAAGCTCTCTTCCCGCGACAAGGGGGCGTCACCTCTCCCTCTACTTTTTTTAGAGAGAGAGAGAGTCAGAGAGAAAGAGAGAGAGGGGGGGGAGAGAGAGAGAGAGTGACAGTGAGATAGTTAGAGAAAGAGAAAGAGAGAGAGAGAGTAACAAGGAGTAACAAGGAAAGAAAGTACCCTAGAAGACCTTACGGTCCATTTAATGAGGGTACCTTTGGACTAGCAGTCGAGCGGGCACATCTCTGCTCAAATGCTTTATGTCCTTAAACGGCCACTTTTCAAGACAATGTCTTGTCTTGATTTGAACTGGTCAACAGATTCACTGTTGATAACTTCCACTGGAAGTGCGTTCCAACTACCGCATGTACTGGAGGTGAAAAATTTTCCACACAGATCGCGGTTGTAACGCTTCAGTTCAAGTTTAAAGCCGTGATTTCTTGTTCTGCTCTCAGCAAGTGTGAAAATATCCCTGTAGTCAACATTGTCGAACCCTCGAAGTATTTTGAAAACTTCGATGAGCTGACCACGCAGTCTACGGGTTTCCAGCGAGAACAGATCTAATTCCCTTAGTCTATCCTCATAACTTTTATGTCGGATAGAGGAAATCAGCTTGGTTGCCCTGGCTTGCACATGTTCCAATCTCGAGATATCCTTTCGAAATGAAGGACTCCAAATTGTACGGCATACTCCAGGTGCGGTCAGACAAGGGAGTTGTACAGACACAGTACTATCTCCTTGTTCCGGTATCCAAACTGGCGCTCTATATATATCCTAACTTCCTTTGGGCTTTCTTCTCCGCCTCAATACAATGCTTCGAGAACTTGAGGTCACTAGTAATAATTACACCCAAGTCCTTCTCAGTGTAGGTTGATTCAAGAACACTGCCCTTAAGGATATACTGAGATTGGGATTTCGGTGTCCGATATGCATCACTTTGCATTTATTCACGTTGAAAGGCATTTGCCACGTGTCCAACCACTCCCCTATCGTCCGAAGATCCTTTTGAAGGCGGGCAGTATTTCCTTTCTTTGCGACGTTTATACCAAGCTTAGTATCATCGGCATTTTTAGAAATCTCAGCAAACATGTCACCGTCCATGTCATTGACGTAGATGATCAACAGTAGTGGTCCTAAGACAGAACCTTGAGGGATACCGCTAGTCACTGGCACCCACTCAGACGCCTGTCCATTCACCACCACTCCTTGCCGTCTGCCACTTAGCCAGTTCTCTATCCAACTTTCTGCGTTTTCGTCTACGCGCGGTGCACGCACTTTCCAAAGGAGGCGGCGGTGTGGTACCTTATCGAAGGCTTTTTGAAAGTCTAAGTAGATAACATCCCCGCGCTTTATCCCGGTCGTGCTCACTAAAAACGAAATGGAAGAATTCCCCAAGATTTGTTAGGCATAACTGGTGCCTTCGAAATCCATGCTGGGAACTCCTCGATTGCAAGTTGGACTCTAAATATGACGTAATTTAGTCAACCATGATTCTTTACATGAGTTTACCGACTATAGAGGTTCAGCTGATAGGTCGGTAGTTTGACGGCTGCATAGGGTCTCCTTTCTTGAAGATAGGAGTCACCTCCGCAACACCCTAGTCTCTAGAAACGCATCCGGTCCGGAATGACATGTTGAAGATTGTGGCCAGAAGTCATCACACTTCATCGCGCACTTCCTTCAATACTTTGAGTAGAACCCCGTCCGGGCTAGGTAACTTATTCGTCTTTAGATCATTTATCTTTTTTTTTATTTCACCTTGGGTGAAGTCCATTTTCTCCAGCCTTTTCCCCAAGTATGAGTCAGTTGGCTAGGGGATGGGACCAAACTCTTCAGTAAACACTGAAGAGAAGTAGTCGTTCAGGAGGTTAGCATTTTCTGCATCAGAGTGCTTTAATGCCCCCTCCTCATTCACTAAGGGGACAATCCTACGATGGATTGGTTTACGACTGTTTACGTAACCAAATAACTCCTTGGAATTCTCTTTGCAAAGTCTCGCCACTCGAGCTTCTCGGCACGCTTTGCCGCCCTTATGCTGGACTTCACTCTCCTAGCTAGCCTACGGTACTCGTCAAAGTCTCCAGAAATCTTTGACTGCCGGTGCACAGTTTTCTTCTCCCTCAGGAGTTGACCGATAACTCGATTAAACCACTTTGGTTGAACAGAAGACCGACGGAGGCTTTTCAAAGGGATGCATCGTGATTGAAGACTCATGAACGTAGTTTTGAATCTATTCCACGAACCTTCAACACCCTCGCACACTTCTAGCCTCGCATCAGTCAATCCAGCACGAAGCCATGCAAAGTCTGCTCTTCTTAAATCAAGTTTCCTTGAGTCACTACTTGCAGACTCTACGTTGGGGATCGTGACTATAAATCTAGCTAGTCCGTGATCACTGCTGCCGAGCTCTTCGCCTACGGAGAGATCCTCAACTATGTCATCTTCAAAGGTCAAACGAAATCGATGATATTGTCTCCTCTCGTTGGCTGTCTCCCCATTGAGTCAAAAACTCGTTTTTCGCAACTCCAGGAGTAGTGCACTCTCGCTACAGGCCTTTCTGGTTTCCCAGTCAACTTGGGTGTTGAAGTCACCCATGACGATGCACACTCTGCCTTGAACAAGTTCACCTAGCAGCCGGTTTAGATCCCTGTCCTTTTCAACGAGTTATGCAGGGGGTCTGTAAAGCAGCAAGGCTCTGTATTTCGCAGGACCTATTTATAGGTCAACGCTTAGGAGCTCATGGTCAGACACAATGTTGTATTTAATAGAATCGATCGTATCCTTGACATACAACATCACACCGTCACCCTCTCTGTCAAGAAAGTAGAGGGAGAGGTGACTTTCCCTTGTCGCGGGAAGAGAGCTTGTGTGTATCTTTGACTTTTTGAGCTATTTTGGCGGGGGTACCTCTTTTCTGAGTACCCCTGGTAGGGCTTCCCTTGTCGATTTGGTTGGAAACGAGGTTCCAGACTAAGTGCGGCCTTCTTTTTCTACTCTATCCTTCTCCTTTTTCACTTTTATCCTATCTCTTCCACTTATTATACAAAAAGAAAAATAAAACAACTAAAAAAAACCCTACTACTATCATGTCATTCTCACCCTTTTTTCTATCTTTCTACATATAAGGACCTGGCAGCTACCTCATGCGTCAGAAGAGAGGCTTTGGAACCTCTATAAACAACGCCAATCGACCCTCATTGGTTGCGAGAGACTAGGACTAGAGGTGTCCTCGGCGTTGGGGCACGATGAATGGGATGAGGGTAGTGCCCCGTTAATCCCTCTCCTGGCGCGTAATTATTGACCATTCCCAGAGACCGTTGACGGGTGCCTCTGGTAGCATCAGTCCGAGGTGACGGCTCCTATTCCCAGGTTGGTTGCCAGGCCAATAAAACGCCTTGGGTCGAGTCCCTTGGTCTGGCGAGATATCCATTGAACACTACTTCGAGATCCTGACCATCGTAAAGGGAACTAGTAGGAGTTTAGTACGGGGCATGCTCCGTTGTTCACCTGGTGAGAAATCGATGGTCCCTTCGGGGATCGTCAGTGCTGCTTGGTTGGGAGCCACGGCACACCGAGGTTTGACGACTCGGTCGGACGAACAGCAGCACATAGAGTGTGCCTTCTGAAAGATCCGAAACCTCTCCGATCGATAGGCGGGAGCGACTCACGCTGGGAGAACTCACCAACCCACCCCTTCTTTTTATCACTGATTGGTCACGAGTTTTCAGAGAGAGAGAAAGCGCTCAAAATGACAAGCAAAGAAGGACCTGTTCATCTAAAACACCACTGTGCAACATGCCAGTTAGAAAAGTGGTGCGTTGACTTTCCGGAGGGTTGCTACTCAAAATGCAGCCCGGAAAGTATCTGCACTACTTGTATACTGACGCGAGAGGTGGAGAAATTAAAAGACCTCTATAGAGCCTGAGAGGAGAGAGCTCAAATTCTTGAAAGAAAGTTGGAGAAACTCGAAGCCCTTAACGCAGTTCAGATTCGATGCCTAGAAGAGGCGCCGCCCACTGACGTGACGGAATCTCCTGGTGCCATAGTTCTTACCCAAGTGGAGATTCCGGGATCATCGAGGTTAAGCCAGCTGAGGTAAGAGAAAAAGAGAAAAAAAGAAACGAAAAAATAAGAAAAATAAGAAAAAGTATAAAGTTGAGACAAAAGAAAAAGAACCAAAAATGGAAGAAAAAAGGATAAACAAGAAGAAAAAGGGGGATATGAAAAAGAAGGATAAGAATGTGGATAAGAAGAGAAGACCCCGTCTTCAGAGACCAAGTGTCCAAAGGTCACCCTCATTGGTGACTCGCAAACACGGGATCTGCAGTTGCTGCTAGTGGCCCGCCTTCTCACTAGCATGAAGGTAAGCTGCCTGTCAGGACGGGGCAACCACAACATCAGAGTAGAGGCAGAAAAAGCTTAGATTTCTGAGAATTCAGTTGTGGCTCTGATGGTGAGTGGCAACGACCTCTACTTCAGAGGGGGTAAGGTTGGCCTCAGTGGTAAGACCATCCAAACGGGGATGGGAGCCGTGGATGACATAGGGCTTAAAACCCGCAAACATGTCGTGGTTGGGATGTTTCCGAGAAGAGGTCCATCCCGAACCGCTCACAAGAGAAACGTCGCAGTTAACAGAAGGTTGGCGGATCTCAGCACGGCAGGAGGAGTCTTCTTCGTGGAATCCTATGGTACCTTGATTGGTAGAGACGACCTCTACCAAAAAGATGGGGGTACATCTCTCCTTTAAAGGAAGGCCTTTCTAGCCAACCTTATTCAAGATGTCGTGGAACGCACGTAAAGAAGCGTTCGAAACAGAGCGAAAGTGGACGTGCGCCAGCACGCCCGCGTCAATTCTGAATTGACCTTCTCGGAGGTCGTCAAAAAGGGTGCGACCACGAAAAAAGAGGAGCCGGGAAACGGAAGAGTATACGGAGTCCTGCATTTGCGTACTCCCTGAAGGGTCTTCTGTTTAATGCGAGGTCAATCAGGAACAAATTTCTTGAACTTCGTGCCCTCGTAGCAACGGAAGTACCTGGAATGGTGGCTATAATAGAATCGTGGGTAAAAACTTCAAAACGAGACTTTGAAGGGAATTCACCAGAGAGAGAAAGAGAGAGAGAGAGAGCGTCGGCTCAGATTAAGGTCATCATAAATGTGTAAGATGTCGTTCATGAATTGGCTTTTGTATTCAAGCGCACGCCACACTCTCGGCGAATATTTTCTTGCGTGGGAATAAAAGTTCCTCAACATTACACGGCAATTTTATTGAGTTTCGACCAATCTAAAAGCAAGTGAGGTTGTCTTTTGTTCATGCCTTTCAAATGTATAGTCAGTGGGAAGACGGTAGTTCCACCGTCTTTGACAAACCTTTGTTGAAAATTAATCAGAAACTCTACGAAGTCAACACCGAAAACACATTTCGCGAAATTAATCTGCAATCCGTGCAATCGTATTCGGTCGAAAAGTTGTTTGTGCTCTTCCGTATTATTTAATGTCCACCAGAAGGTCGTCTGCAAATGAAAAATTAAATATCAATCCTCGTAAGACATGGTCCATGAACCTCTGGAGGATTGTGTAATATTCCATAACCCTTGTGGTATGGAGACCAATTCGTACAAGCCCGCCGCCATTGAGATGGCAGTCTTCTTTATGGAACTTGATTCAACAGGGATTTGAAAAAATCTGTCCCTCAAATCTATTTTTTGACAAAAAATCGTGTAACCTTTTGTAATGTTGCAAAGCAATCGGTAAGGAAATGTAGGGGAATATGTCTTCCACTGTGATTAAATTTAATAATCTATAATCGGCTGTTATTCTTTAAGAATGGTCCCGTTTTGAATTACGTTAATGGGGCTTATGAAAAATGACATTGAGGGGCGACTTTTCCTATATATAGCAATGATAGCATAAGATGCAGGTATAAATAAAATATCTGATTCCGTGTAGACTATATATTTCCTGCTTGTGATGGGTCTAAAATATGCGAGTAAGCATTTGTTTGGATATTAGAGGAACATTACCTATGACTGCCCTTTCCCGGCGTTTCTCTGATGCACGTTGGCCCTTTTATAACCAGGATGGCACTGGCGAGGTTGATCCACTAACTCCATATTGTAACAACAGACTCTATCGAAGAGATCGTTGGTACCCATGCGTGGTGTTTGAGATCTTGCTCACGATAGGGGCTTGGCCATCTCTAGTTTCGCCATCCTCTTCATGAAGGCGGTGACTACTGTCGTCAATGAGACCACTCAAGATCACAATTCGCGGCAAGTCCTATATAATGATCTCTCCTCAACTGAACTGACTTGCGTGTGGTTCTCTCATTGATAGTGTTGGTTGGTGCTCTTGCTAGTTAGTTGAGGGGGTGTCGGAGAACAGGATTTTAAGGGCTTGATGAATTTGTGTTGAGGCCGCCGCACAATCGAATCCCTGAGTATATATTAGTTGATACTATTGCCCAAATTATCCTGTAGTTTTGCTAGGAGTTTCGGCGGATGCATGTGGGAGAATTATGTACTTCTGGACAACATCTCGATCTTGCTAGCAACTGTAAGAACCTGGCGGTCAAGGACTGCGGCCTTAAAAGATGTTTTTCGAGTCGCTTCAGATGGGGGAACATTGTCGATATTATGGTAAGGTCGAGCTGGAATCAGTGATTTCAGCTTCTGCCGACCACTGGTTACCTTCTTAAGCTAAATGGTTTGCTCAAATGGACCATGATACTCGTGAGTTGGTTTAGAAATCAGCTAATGAAATTGTATCCACAGCCCCTTCAGTCAACTGTTATTATGCCATCGTTGATGGTGGTTTTGCCGATTGGTGGAGAATTGCGAGGCCTTGTTTCAAGAGGGCAGTGTGCGTAGCCATGAAATTGTTTGAAAAAGTTACTCCCGTAGGGTCACTAGGTTTTTGTCACGATCCTTTAGTGTTTCGTGGTCCAGTGAAATTGGATTGCTCTAGACCAGTTACCGTTGAAGATTACACTGGGGAACAAATTTCAACTTTTTGTTTATTGACTTTGATTTGACAGTTAATTATACGTAATTTGGGTGCGGTGAGCACGAACCTTTACTCCGTTTTGCTCTATCGTGTCCTGATATTGTTCAACACACTTCCTCTTTCATCATATTCATAAAAAAGGATATTTTCTCAATACTTGCTAAGTCTTTTTGCAGTTGCATATTATAATTATAATTATCAATTAGTACCTATTTAAACTAATGTTTGTTTTTATATTTAAGATTTTGAAAATAAGGAATTGAAATACCTTTACAAATTGACAAAACAATCAAGTAAAATGTCTTCAAGCACTAGAAAGTTCATATGCAAAAACTCTCCTGATTCATTTTGCTACATATGTGGAAATTTTACACTTCCACATCAAGGAGGAAATATGACGGACTTCATGAAAAGAGCTCACTTAGCTTATTTTGGCATAAAATTGGCGGAATCAAGATAAATCCACTGTATGCATTGAAAGACTGCGATATTGGACAAAGGATTCGGAGTCGAAAATACCTTTTGGAGTTCCGATGGTAAGTTAATGATTTCATAAAACTACGTAACTTAGTCATTTGTGTACTGTAAATTATGTAATTGTAACTTGGGTACATAAACAACTTTTGATAAAATTCGCTTTTGTTAACGCTTCACACTTTTTCTTCCATTTCAGGTGTGGCGAGAGCCTACTAACCATGAGACGGATTGCTACTTCTGCTTTGTCAATATTTCGGGTTTCACTAAGAAAAATAAACATTGTATCGATTACCCAAATTTGGAGAACGCAATACGACCTGTGCTACATTCAAATGAAATTCCCATTCCAAAATTTAAGAGTCTGCCATCTCAGGAATTAGTTGAAGATGTTTCTGAAAATATTGTTATGCATTCTGAGGAGTCATTTACCGATTTCTACCCCAGCGTAGTTGTAAGTGAAAGTGATCAGCAAAGGTTTAACCAGGTCGAATTAAATGATTTTGTAATGGCTGCGAAAATTTTAGCTTCAAGACTTAAACAGAAAAACATGCTTAGTTCAAACACATACATTTTATTTTACAGAAACAGAGAAAAATAACTTCTTAAATATTTTAGGACAGAGCATAGTTTAGTATATTGTTGCGACATACCAGGTTTGTTAAAGGAGATGGGGTTCATTCTTACAATGCAAGTGATTGGCGTTTGTTTTGAGAAAGTTCCAAAAGAAGTCTTAAGTGTGTGTTGCTGCATAATGGCAATCTATACAGCTCTATACCAATTGGGCACTCAACAACTTTAAAATAAAAGTATCAGCAAATAGAAACTGTTTTAAAACTTATCAAATATAGGAAGCACGAGTGGATCATATGTGTTCACTTAAAAATGGTCAATTTTCTGCTAGGGCAACAAGCAGGGTATACTAAATATCCCTCTTTCTTTTGCTTATGGGACAGCAGAGCTAAGGAAGAACATTATTTCAAACCAATCTGGCCAGCACGAACATCACTTATTGAGGGAGAATTTTTTTAATTAATACGCCTTTAGTGAGCAGAGATAAAATCATATTTCCTCCTCTGCATATCAAACTAGGTCTCGTGAAACAATATGTAAAAGTCTTGGATACAAACGGCGAGTGTTTCCAACACATAATTTCAAAATTCCTGAGTTTAATTAAGTTATGAAAAAAGCAAAGCTGGAATTTTCGACGGTCCACAAATAAGAACATAATTAATGACAGCAGTTTTCTTAATGTCATGAATGAACGTGAAAGAAATGCCTGGTTCTCATTCGTGGACTTGATTTAAAGCATTTTAGGAAATTATAGGACAGATAACTACGAAGGAGTAAGAAAACTTTTAAGGGACTACAAAGAGCTAGGTTGCAATATGAGCATAAAAATGCATCTTTTGAATAGTCATCTTAACCAATTTCCAAGTAATTTAGGTGCTGTAAGTGACGAAAAAGGGAAGAGATTCCACCAAGATACTAAAATTATGGAGGAACGTTATCAAGGACGTTGGGATTGCCACATGGTGGCTGATTGTTGCTGTTGCTTGACAAGAGACCTGCTGTCAATAACCAAATACTCTAGAAAATCCTATAAAATAAAATTTTTGCCAGAGTGAAAGCTTCATATTTCTTTTGTTTGTTTTATTTTAATTCATTTCTATCGTTATAATGTAATTTTACAATAGTTTGAACTGCATGTATTCATGGAAATTGAAAATAAATGTTAACGCATGGCGCATGGGCTGTTTACAAGAATCAGGACCTGATAAGAGCCAAACCAAGATGAAATTCGTTTTCAGCGCACAAAAATTACTTACAATCAAGTGTCAGATATCATTCAATAAAATACGTGTTCCACAGTGTTATTTTTGAGTGTTCGTGGCTTCTTCTCAGCACGGATTGATAGTCCTTTATCTTGAACAAGAGATAAAATTTAGACTTTGTGGATTTTAGATGTTTATTCAAGAAACAAAGAGTCAAGATTGTTAATATTATCTAAATTTTCTAAAAATAACAAAAATGATACTGAAGATTCAAAGTTGACGATTTTCTGAATGGGGCTGAGAAGTGGGTCCAGAGTGAGTAATGAGTAATGAATCCATCCTTAGGGGGTGAATACAAGAATTTTTATAACTTTTTCGAACGTTGCTTTAAATATATAATAACCTAGTTGAGATGGTGATAATGGCTTTACCAAGCAGCCAATTATGAATTGATGGAAATATAGTTACTATAGATACATGGTTAGATGGAGGAGTTTAGTAAAGGTGGTGGAACATTTCATTAAAGGGGGCATAGCCATCTAATTCTAATTAGCGGTTGGTCAACGAGCAGACCTAGTTATAAAGTCTGTGCATATGTTGGTATTGAACGCAAAGTGTTCGTTCATGTGCTAAAAAACTGAAGGGAATTTCATGAAAGTTAGAGTCACTACTTTATGCCGCACACAAAAGTAAATTGATCTCTATATCAGAATCGCATAAATGGCTTAAAATTTCTAAGAATATATTTTGGGAGAGAAAATAGTTGATCTGTCATTAAGAAGCATCTCGAAGCATCACGAAGCAACGATTCACGGATTATCAGCTCAGCTTTATAATTTGAGCAATGAGCAACAGGCTATTCATGCTACAATCATCCAGCCTAAAGAATTTAGACAGAAAGCAATTAACACAATGTACAAACGGAAAGTACATAGTAATTCACTCGTTAATTCTTCCTGTCGTACATAATACGAAGCGATTGATTAATATGACAGTTAAATTTTAAGGAAAAAACACGACCATAATAATTGGGAATTCCGTTTGTTCATGCAACTATTCTAGAACAAAGGAGAGGTGCGGAGTATATATATATATATATATATATATATATATATATATATATATATCCAGATATGCCCACAAGGGAAAAGTGAAAAAGGATTCCGATTCACTTTTCCTTTGTGGGTGTATCTGCATAACTTTGACTCACGTACACTTTGTGAGCTTTTTTCATATATATATATATATATATATATATATATATATATATATATATATATATATATATATATATATATATATATATATATATATATTCTTGTATTCCTATTAGAGTTCAATTCGCTGAAGATGGTCGTTGTTAATGACCGAAACGTCCGTAAATTAAATGTTTGGAACTATCACCTGGGTCTTTATATCCCTTCTACGGATCAGGTTCCCAAGGAACGACTCCATCATCAGTATATCCATGGGTTGAGCCAAGACCGAAAGCGGAACCTAAGACAAATCGAGAGACTCAAAAAGAAAACAATCAACAATAAGTTAGCAGTCGCCTTCAATAAATCATGTTACGAAGAAAGTTACTGCCCAACTATAAGAATATCTATCTATCTATCTCTCTCTCTCTCTCTACCTCTCTCTCTCTACCTCTCTCTCTCTCTATATATATATATATATGTATGTATATATGTATATATATATATATATATATATATATATATATATATATATATATATATATATATATATATATATATATGTATATATATATATGTATATATATATACATATATATATATATATATATATATATATATATATATATATATATATATATATATATATATATATATATAGAGAGAGAGAGAGAGAGAGAGAGAGAGAGAGAGAGAGAGATAGTTACAGGAGGCTACCTTTTTTGAAAAGTGAGCTGAATTTGCGTAGCTTTTTGGCACAGCAACACTCTTTCCAATTTCTCTTTTATTTTGGCCCTAGTTCTTTACAGTTCATCTGCTATAAAATCCATCGTTCTTCCCTTTTTTTCACACAAGTCAAGAGAAATTATATTTTTGCAACAACTTTTTAATAACAAATAATAATTATGAGTACTTTTTAAATAATTAACAATTTCGACTTCACGATTTAACCAGTTTATGAATGCTACATTCCAAAAACAGCCCGATGATGAATGAAGTTTGGATTAAGATTATGCTTAGTGCCTGAATGGAAAATATGGTGGAAATCGGTTACTACACTCTAATGCCTTTACGCTGTATAGTTGAACACTGTAATGAAGAACAGGTATTAATGAATGACTATCAAAAAAGTGTTATTTAAAGAGCTAAATTTTATTTTTCTATCTGCAAACCAGGATGCGGAGTTAGAATTACTTCAATGAATTGAATGGCGAGGCTTAGTCATATCATGCTAAAAGATGTTTGTCTGAACGTTTCTGATGAATGTCTTGTTCATGCATAAAAAGTTTAACTTTGACTTCCTGTTGTTGTTGTTGCATATGGAGATATCTCACAGGAAGTGGCACGTTTCGTTTTGCAGAATGGATGTGTTGCAGATGTTTTCTTCAGAAGCAAGAATTTCCTGTGATTACCTAAGCGTCACTGCTGGAAAGTTGAATTCTCGAGGGAGACAGAGAGTGCTACTCGTCCTATGTGGTGAGGAGAATTATATATATTTGGGTCGAATTCTCGGTGGCTGCCATGCGCTATAGATACCCATGGTTCGGATTCCACGTTAATAGATAGGCCCGCATTGAGAATTGATGGCATCCTAATTGAGTGCGGATCGATGGTAGAGCCCTTAGCAATATATATATATATATATATATATATATATATATATATATATATATATATATATATATATATATTGATGATATGGAGTGGTTTCTAGGAAATCTGATCCGTGGTAGGAATATGAAGACCCAGTTTCGTTTTTATTCTTTGTGTTTCTTAAAAAAATTGTCTCCCTTTGCATCCAAATTATTTATATATAATTTTTGCCTCTTCCTTTATTACAAAGAACACAAAGAGAAATTAGAAAATTTCCTTAACAGAAGAGAAAAACTTTTTAAAAATAATGAGGCAGCTATTGAGCAGGAAAATCCATATAATATTAAAGAAAATCTATATAATACAAGGGAGGGAAGGGTAGGGAGTCAGAGATGTTACTGAAACGAGGCGATAAACGACAATATCACCTCACGGCGAGGACACCTCCTTAAATAGTATCTACTATTCAGAAGTATCCCTCGGCAATATTAAATTCCTGGAAGGTAAGTGAGGCGGCATCGGCAGGATTTTTCCCGCTTCAAACATAGGTGATGTAGCGAGAGCTGATCCGGAACGCCCTGGTGAGGTTGTCGAGGCAGCTGGAAGACAGGTGAGGGATCAGGGAAGTCAAAAGATATTGATGATGGCCAGCATGTTACCAAAAGGAGTTATCCTTTGGGCAAGATGAGAAAGACGATGGTGAGGACAATGGACTCCAATTTGAATATGTTGCGAAACCATGTTCTGCAGTCCCAGGCCAAAACCAGGGAATGAAACGAGGCCCATGGCCCAAGGAGAGACGTCCACAGCAACCCGAAGACTCCAGGTTTTTGGGAACTTTCACTTCACCCATTTGTGGGTAATGAAGCGGGGAAGAGCCCCGAAGAGACAGGCGCGGTTCTCCCGAAGTTGGTCAAAGCACAGTTGTATCCATGTGAATGGCAGGCGTATGACGGGGGCGATAAAGTTTAAAAGGCCCGCAAGGCGCAGACAACACTTCTGTGGGATAGGGTTAATAGCGACAATTCAAGGGAGCACGTAGTCTTCTCTTTAGGCGCGGTGGTAAGGCTTGCCGGAGGTCGATGTCTATACCAAGGTATATGATTTGTTTCTTGAGGGCGATGACACGTTTTTGGAGGTTCAGGTTCACAGAACTTTCTTTTGCCAAGGGAAGGAAACGCCCGAGAGCAACCTTGGTCTCGACTGCCAGGACGTCGTCTAGGTAGGTGTGAGCGGATACCCCTTCGATGGTGGCCCACTGGTTAATGACTGACAAAATGGCCATCTGCATTGTAAAGGGGGCACCTAAAAACCCATTGACAATCTCTTGAATCTGTTGCAGGCTTCGTTCACGATGAATCCACAATGATGATGGGCAGAGAGATCGAGTCTGATGTGATAGAAGCCCTCCTTGAGATCCAATTTTATGGCGAAATGGGCAGGGGAGGAAGTGTCGAAGACCTTTTTGATCGAAGGAAGCCGAAAGGAAGGGGAGTCGTATGCCTCACGGGCCGTGGACATGTCGTAAGTAATACGAGCAGTTCCATTGGGCTTGGGAACCCCAAAGACCCGGTGGGCTTTGGTTATCCTTCCTGGCCCGACTATTCCGTGGTCTAGTAGTTGATTGACGAGAGGCTGGATAGCGGAGGATGATGGTCTCCAGTGTCTGCAGTGCTGCTTGAAGAAAATCTTCACAGCCTTATCCTTGTTTGCCTTAAGGATGTGGCAGTTGGGGTCAATTGAGTCGAAGGAGCCTGACGACTGAAGGTCCAACCGGGCATCCGGGCTAAGGGTGGTTTCCTCCTGGGCAATTGAGTCAATGCTGGGGTTAATCCATTCCTGGTCCTGGTTATCCTCCTGGGCGCCGTTGTTCTTGTCATTGGGGCGTTGTCCTGGTTTTTCTGGTCGCGTTCCCTGGGACCTCCCATAACATCCAGGGGTCCACTCATGACGTCCCGGAGGACTTCCCCCAGTTCAGAGGGGTGGGTGGAAGAGGATGCCGTGGAGAAAGAAGACGGAGGCAAGGCCTGGAGCACCGTGAGGACTGCGAGGCCTGAAAGAAGGAGAATGGTGACGGAATGGGCTAGAAGGGCAGGGGGTTCCGAAATTTTAAGCGCCCCGAGTTCTCTCGCGGCGTCTTGGAAGAAGTCACAAAGCGGGTCGGGAGGGGGAAGCACTGAGATGACCGGGTCCACGAGTTCTATAACGGGAGGAACGGTACTTCCGATAGCACAAGAAGACGGGGGGACACTGGAGACACTAGGAACGGGGTTGACACTAAGTACAGGGGACGAGGTGTCACTGAAGAGGTCCCATCGGGGGACTGGGTGGGGTCCTGAGTCCGAGCTTGCCGAAGAAATGCTGACACAGGTCAGAGTCCAAGGAGAGGGACGGGGTGAGAAAGTAGGGTGGCGAATCAGGGTAGAGGGAGCGAAACTCGTTCGACGTGTCCAAGAGGGAGCGGGTACCCAGCATGAGGCGGCAGCGCGCCCAGGTGATGCCAAGTTCTCTCCTCCAGTCCCCGATCGCGGAGGTCTTGGAGGAATGCGCGGGCCCTGGCGAGACCTCGTTGGAGGTCTCCGTGTTCGGCTTCCACGGCCCATTGGGGCCATCCAGGATCCATAGGCGGGGGTAGGAGTCGGACGACGCTGAAGGGAAGCCAAGGAGCGCGGGAGGGCACGGTCAGAAACGACGATGCCGGTTTCAATCGACTGTTGCTCCCGGGCGTCGTTCAGGGCGGTGGACCAGCCATGTTGAAAGACCACGTGGTACGAGCCGTGGAAGTCCGAGCGGGCGACGTTATGACGAAACGGAAGGAGGGCCAATAGTAACTGTATCTCCTTCCTGTCACGCGTCTTGAAATAAACCGTGTGGAGGTTGTCGCGAAGGTTCCTACACGCGATGTCCCAACGGGTGGAGGAGTGGGCCTGTATTCAAAGGTTTTTGACTTATAATTTTTTCACTTTCATCTATTTGTATTTTAACTTATATTGAAATGCTTGCTTTGCTGTGCTTTTTGTTTTCCTTTCTGATTCCTGGCTTTTTTATTTTACCTACCTTTCATTTTTTATTGTTCGCCCTGCTCTTACAATTTTGTCGCGTAATACTTTAAAACAAATTTCTTGAATTTCTATTAGAGTTTAATTCATGTTTATTATTCATATTTGTTACTCCCATATTGTTTACTTAAGTTTCAAATTCTCGTTTTTTGGTCAAACTCGTATTTATTGAACGCTTTACCCCTTGTATTCAATTATTTTTTGACTTATAATTTTTCATCATTATAGATTCGTAAATTAACTTATATTTCACTACTTGCTTTTCTTTTAGGTTTCGTTTCTGATTCCTGTCATGTTGATTTTAACTTATTTTTCATATCTTAACTGATATTAAACTGTTTGCCCTAATTCCTGTATTCCTATTAAGAGTTCAATTTGCTAAAGATGGTCATTGTTAATGATCAAAACGTCGGGAAATTAAATGTTTGAAACTATCACATGGGTCTTCCTATTACTAATATATATATATATATATATATATATATATATATATATATATATATATATATATATATATATATATATATATATATATATATATATATATATATATATATATATATATATATATGTATATATATATGTATATATATATATATATATATATATATATATATATATATATATATATATATGTATATATATATATATATATATATATATATATATATATATATATATATATATATATATATATATATATATATATATATATATATATATATATATATATATATATATATATATATATATATATATATATATATATATATAAACAATGAGCAAATGCAAGTTCTGCGGGTGATAACAACCACCACAGGGCTTTCGCCATATCTATTTTCTGCCTTTTAAAACAATTTTGAAGACAGAAAGAAAGGTGCAGAAAACTTGCATTGCAGACTATATAACAATACAGTACAAAAAAAGAGAAATTGGACGCGAATGAGCAATGAGACAAGAAACAGGAGTTTTTTAGAGGTAAGAGAAAGGGACATTAGAAGAAGACTAGAATCAAAGAGAGCAGAGGGCGGCACAATGAAAGCAATCCTTTACCGAGAAGACAGAGATAACGCCAGGGGGAAAAAAAATTGAAATCCCTGGCCGGGACTCGAATCCGGGTCTGCTGATTGCCGATCAGATGCTCTACCGCTAAGCTACTGGGTTTGATGGGCTTTGGGCGAAGTAGAGTCACTGTGCCTGGTAGCTTAGCGGTATAGCATCTGACCGGCAATCAGCAGCCGGAAGAGATGACTGCAAAATGTGGCTAAATAGCATGCAAATAAAACAAATAAGTTATTTTGCCAAAGATTTATAAGTGAGGTATCTCACACCGAAAAGAACAATTCAGAAAGAGATCATGGCTATTCAGTATGAATGTCTACCCCATCAGGGTACCGCTGGGCATAAACATTCCAAAGTAAAGACATGGGGAAGTGGGAGCTAAGAAAGAGCAATATTGGGCTGGGGAAGCGAAATGGACAGTCACTTCCATTCTTGTACTTGATCGATTTGAGAGAGGGCGAATGGACAAACCCCGTGAACCAAATTTGTATAAAAGTAGATTCCATCTGCCCTCTCTAGACCACATCTGGCCTCTCTAGCCATCATAGAGCTGCTCCAAGTGGCCTTGGTTTCATTAATGGCCAATGCCGTTAAAATCACTTAATAATATATTCTTTTTTAGGTTAAACCTTTCATTCAAACATTCTTCAGGGGTCAGTTTTTAGTCTATAACAACAAGGAAAAGTGTGGCAAGTTGTTTAATATTAGGGTATACTTGATTTTTTTTCGGGAAAAGGAAAATACATAAATTGAATTTAACAAATGTATTAAATAAAAATATGTTCAATTGTTTTTCGTTAACATGATGTTAAATAGAATTTTGCCTTTAAAAAAACTTAGTTTTGTATAAGTGACTTGCTTAAATATTCAACTATGGCTTTTTGGGCCATACATCTTTTATCACGTATAAATAGTCCCGAGTGTTTGAAAAGTAGTATCATTCCGTTTGGGAGGAGGAGGGTGGAGTCAGGTAAGCGTTGCTCCATTAATGTTAAAATATTAGTTAGAGACGTGTGTGAGCGAGCGTCTTCGTCTAGTATAATTGCTCCATCTTTTTTAACAATGTTTGGGGGCTTTGATTCCACTTTGTTTGATTCATGCAGTCGATTTATCGAGTGCATTTGTTTCGCAGCAATCTATTTCCTTCGTTGCAAAAGCGAGTAGTATAAGATTATAGCATTTGCATACCGATGTATAGTTACTAAAACCTTTTAAAGATGCAATGGTTGTTTTGGAGACTAGTAGTCTGCCTCTTTTGTTTATTATTGTCAAAGAGTAGCTGATCGCAAGCAAGAAGGATACAGAGCGGAATTGGTTCAATCCGTTTTCAGGGTACAAAAATGATAGAAAAGAAAAGGTCTTAGGGAATGGTCACCACTCTGCCGCATCTTGCTCAATCACGTGGTACCCCTTAATAATTTTCGCTACGCGGATGGATGGTCTTACGTATATTTTAATAAGAACCTCAGGTTATCTTGATAAGGGTTCGATTTTCCTGGCCTAGACTCGATACAGTGCTTCGATTTCACCCGGGAGAACCACACTTCTCTTCAGATTCCTACTAAATGACAAAAACCACTTGTTTTAAAATCGGTTTAAAGCCCATTACCACCCCTCAACCCGCACTCTTCAGGAGAAATGGCGGGAAATCAGAGGCTGGGGGGGGGGGGGTAAGGGGTGAAATTCATCAATTGAACCCAAATTTTACGTCGGAGTCGCTCAAAATGCACAAAGTTAAGGGTTATATATTTATGTGTACCACTGTGTATATGTATGTGTGTATGTTCTCAGCCAGGGCGGCGGAACCTCAAAGGAACAACCCCAACAGGCTGCCAAAGCCTCTTCCCGCGCCCACCCGCCTTTGATTAATTGGCGCCTGTTTTGTGCGAAAGGTCCAAATAATGAACGGAATTCCCAGTCCTCAATGACACCCCCCGACTTCCCTCAGACTCGTCCAGCCACCCCACCTTCCCTTACATTTTTAGCCTCAGGTGGGAGACTAGAAGCTGTTCGCAGTTCCGATCACCCTCTGCCTTTTTCTCATCCTGGGCCTCTGTGTCGTCATCCCGGGATTTGGCTCGAGTGTTTATTTCTGTTATCGTCTCCTCTCATCCTTTTGCCTGCCTACAGGGTGACCTGCTCCTACCACCCGAACCCCGAGACTGACAGACCTACTTGGCCTGCAAGTGACCTGAGCCATTTGCGGAGCCGGGATTTGGGAGTTATGTGCGCCGCCTTGTCCCTTATTGCCCCAAGTCGTCTCTTCTTTTGCCTACTCGGGCCCTCTTCCACACATTTTCATTTACACTAATTTATCACTTTAATAACAATTTTTTCAGGAATTTTTTCGTTGGGGATTCCCTCCTTAGTTTTTGCTTTTTAGTTTTAAATAAGTAAATAATAAATTCTAAACCTCTAATAAATGCCCCTATTGGTGACACCTTTTCATCCCTTTTGGCGATTCTCCTTAAATCCTCCATTTTATTAATCCTACTAATAATGATAGCCTTTCAACAAGGGGCACGATTCATAATGCAGGGGCGATGACACCCTCCCCCCTTGTCTCTCACCCTAGGTAGGGATCAAGATCTCAAATTTACCCACTTGTAATCTTAAGGTGTCTACACATATAAGTAAGAGCACGCGCGCATGTTTGTATGTGTGTACGAATTCAGGAGAGAGAAAAAAACGTTTAGTGTGCGAAATCGGGCGATCATTTGGTGTCAGGCCACCAGGGAACTCAGTCTCCCTGAAAGAAGGCGCTAGGTTCCTAGAAGATCTCGCTCTCGGAATGCCTTCAATTACTTGTGTGGATTGAGGATTGCTCATTTTTTCAGTCCTTGTCACAACAGCATAGACATTTAGGTGGAGAGTAACAAGGACACATTTCTAGGACCTTTTGAGTGAGTCTTTACTTATTGGTCGTTTTTTTATTTTCCCGCCAAACGCCCTCAACGAGTGTTTCATTTTTCCCGCCGAAAGAATCCTCCTCATCAATCAAGTCTGCCTTTAATGAGTCACAAAAGACACGTTCTATTTCTACTGCTACCCTCCCCCCCCTCCTCCTCGCCATTACCCCTCCTGCCATCGATCCAGGCCCTTCCTTCCAAACTCAGGACAACGGGAGTTCCTCGTGTTTGTGTGATTGCGACAGGAACTTGCAAAAAAGGGAAACTAATGATTTAGTCCCATTCAAAAGGTTTCATCAAAGCTGTAACGGACGAGAACAGTCACACAGATTTATTAACGCTCTATCTATACCTTCATATATACGCTCTCTCTCTCTCTCTCTCTCTCTCTCTCTCTCTCTCTCTTTTCCCTCTCTCTCCCTTCTCTCTCTCTCATTTTACCTCTCTTGTGAACTTTGGCGCCTACCTCTTTACTGTAACCCTTGAAGAAGGATATCAGAATGATCCAAAGGTGGAGTCTGTGGTTGACGTTTATAATTAAAAATTAAGATTAAATTAAATTTCTTCTTTCACAGCCCTACACTCCTTCATATTTGGCCTTAAACGGGGTTTCTCGAACCTTCAGATCACACAACCCTCTTGTTTTTACCTCATTTAGGAATCGGTGCTCCGAAGATGTGGAATGGTCTACCACACCAAATTGCTGTCTTTTTAGGTGCTATTAGTTTCTATCACATGAAATATCATTTTTTTTTATATCATGAAAGAAAACCCTAAAAAAATGATTTACTAAAGACAGTTCCATCTTTTTGCAGATTCGATGTAAATAGTGTTTAACAACGGTGTTTACCAAAGAAATTAGAGTAATTTAAAAGTACGAATTTAAATCTGGATCGACTGCTATTATATCTGATGATAATATCAACCAAGCATTTGGAGTGAACACCACCACAGAGTTGGTTCAAATTGTTGAAGTATGGAAACATGGGACTAGTAGTTAGCCTCGAGGAGACGCTAACCTGTTCTTAACGGTGAAGAATTATAGGCACCAGTGACCAATAACCCACAAACGGCAGTTTAGGACTTCAAGCAGCCACCATTTCGTGCCCTCTGATGGCAATGAGAAGGTTAAAAATAGTTATAAAAGTGGTTTACGCATGGATTGAATGATGTCTGCTCATCGCATGTTGTGAGTCAGAACAAGAGTAATTTTTTAAGATAATTGAGATCTATATGAAGCAGAAATAAGTTGGCCCCAAACTGAACATTTCACCACAAACCGTTAGTGTTATTAGGAAAAAATAAGAAAATGGCTTAGATTTGAACTCAAAAGGATAGGAAAATGTGACAGAAACAAGAAAACCACACTAAAAATGGCTATAAAGATAGTAGATACGGCTGTTCAGAAAAAAAGTCTATGATGCAGAAATATTACAAACTTGTTGACTGATATAAGTGATTCTGCACCCCGGGAAAATGAAAAGGAAGCTACTGGATGTTCAGTAGCGAACAGATTGCTCTAGGAAGAAAACACTGCTCACGAAGACCACAAAGTAGCACCTTGCACCTCATTATCCTTCCGATAACTGGAAAAAGGGAGGAAGTTTTAATTGCTATTCTAAACTGTAAATATCAGATAATAAAATTGAATCATATGAAATTTACTAGTATTAAACAACATCTAAACATAAAATAATGAATCGTGTCAAATTTCAGGTGGCAGGCCCCTACGTAACAATTTTTGCAAAGGTTTTGCTTATTATCAGTTCTTTACTATTTATCAATCAATTTTCTGCGCTGATTCCCTAAATGTTTTTTTGCTGTATCACCAAAAGTTACATAAATGATTTTCATATATTTATAAACCGCACTTTAGGATAATTTATATATTGTATTTATGCATTTTTTCCAGCTTCAGATTGTTTCCTAGGATATAATTTTTGCCTTCTAGAGTATGGCTACTTGTACTTCATACAAGAAATTACCAATTTTAAAACAACTTAATATAAGTGTAATTTTTAAATACAATTATACATTAAAAAAAAGTCAATAAAACACAGCCTAAGGAACGATAATAATGTAATTTATAGTATACCTTGTTTGGATTGTAATTTATTCTATGTAGGTCAAACTTCTAAAAATATCTCTGTAAGAATTAAGCAACATCAAAATGCACTATCTAAGAGATATACAAATAATGCTTTGGACGTCCATAGGCTTAAGATGGGTCACCAGATTAACTGGTCAAGAGCAGATACCATAATGTATATAAATGATTTGATTAGGAGAAATATCTTTGAATCGTTCCTAATCTCCAGCACAAAGGAGATAAATCTAGATATAAGCCCCGGTTTGTTTCCTTAGATCCAGTCCTATCTTTCTTTCTCAAATCAGAATTATCAGAGACTATAAACAAATCTGACCTTATAATAAGGAAAAACATTGCTTTGTATAAATACGGTGTCTCTAATTTTTGAAAACCATTGTGAGTTTGAAAATTTTAAGACAACGAAAGTACTAACTCTAATCAATCTTTCTATTTCTTTACGTGGTATACACACACACACACACACATATACACGAAAGTACTAACTCCAATCCGTCTTTTATTCAGTTTACTTCCGTGGTACATATTCATATTTATAGTTATCACGCGCTAACTTTCGTGATATTTCCCATATATATATATATATATATATATATATATATATATATATATATATATATATATATATATATATATATATATATATATATATATATGGGTGAGTGTGTGCATTTATGTCAACCCGATAAGTCAGTGGTGATATTTTTTCCAATCCCTTTCTCGCCGATAGAGTCACGCATACTCACTCCCCACCCCCTCCCCAGTCACATTTTCAACTCACATACACCTAAACAACACTGCCCTTTTCTCCCATCAACCCATGCACGTACAAACAAGCCATAGAACCTTGCCTGTCGATTTGCTGGTCGCGCTGCTGCCAATTTGGCCTCACAAAAGGCCGCGATCATGATGAAATGACGAAGAAAACGAGCCCGAAGAAAACGGCGTTTTAAGGGGAACTGAGGTGTTAAAGAGGATGTGGTCTTGGTCACAGCTTTCTTTCAATGGAGACGTCAAACTACACACAAAATATTGACCGAAACACGGATCTGGGCTTGAAAAGGATATATAACGTGCGGCTTGGGAGCTTTAACCGAGGTTTCTTTTGTTCCTGGCGCTTTATTGCTTCCAACGGGACACATAACAATTTCATAGTCAACTCCAAACATTGTCATTTGTGCGGATTTGAACCCGACATCGTTTGGCTTTTGTGGAAAGAAAAATCTCCTTTTTTCCGTTCTCAACACCAGGATGACTTTTGGCTTTTGTCAGCCTCCCGAAGGCAGATGGGAAGATGTGAACTAAGGATGCCGGGGTTCTGTTTGTCCGTCCGTCCGTTGTATGCCTCTCTCTCTCTCTCTCTCTCTCTCTTATGGCCCGAGGAATCGGCCTATTAGCTCAATTATATATATATATATATATATATATATATATATATATATATATATATATATATATATATATATATATATATATATAAATATATATATATATATATATATATATATATATATATATATATATATATATATATATATATATATATATATATATATATGTGTGTGTGTGTGTGTGTGTGTGTGGATAACTCCCAAAGTATCGCGTGAGTAAGCAAAAAATGCCACAAAGCCCACAAGGAAAATAATGCGAAGATTTCGAGCACTTTCGAAAGTACTCGGAATCTTCGCATTATTTTCCTTGTGGGCTTTGTTGTATATATATATATATATATATATATATATATATATATATATATATATATATATATATATATATATATATATACAGAAGTAGACACTAAATACATTTAAAGTATTTAAATACTAAATATTAGATACATGAGAAAAATGTATTTAGATACATTTTTAAATACATTTCAAATACATGATATATAATGACAATCGATAAGGACCATTGATAACACAACAAAAAAATATCCATTAAAATTAAATTGTATATTATAATTACTAATATAAATAGAATGAAATTTCAATTAGCTATTTATATCAGCATTACAGTTAAGTAATATCAGTTGCT
Organism: Ceratothoa steindachneri; assembly: GCA_963969495.1. NCBI lineage: Eukaryota > Metazoa > Arthropoda > Malacostraca > Isopoda > Cymothoidae > Ceratothoa > Ceratothoa steindachneri. The sequence continues at coordinate 3,709,969 of OZ018323.1, forward strand.
GAAATGTTTCGTCAGATAAAAAACTCCGTTTTTGAGATCAGGTCAATCCTCCTAAAGAGAAGAGCCGTTCCGCAGGAGCTGACGACAGAAGGATGGTGTTATATTTAATAAATAACTTTTTTATGTTTGGATATATATCTAAACTTTAAATTGTTGAATTTGAATCCTGAAGGTAACTTAACAATTTTAAATGTGCAGTTGATCGTGTTTGTGTGGGTTTTGTAAATAAAATAATCGTCCCTGTCCGATACACAACTGGATTATTCAGTTTCGGGTCCCTCTGCTAAATTCTCAATCACTTGAATCATAATATTTAAACAGAGGCTTGGTGGATTGAACTGTCCCATGAAATACTAATATTTAAACAGCGGAGCTTGAAGAATGGATGACTTGTTGATGCAATAATGGCATCTGTAACGCAGGCTTTATTTGCCAAGGTCAAATAAGATTGGTAGCGCTTTCCAAATCCTTTAGTGACTGCACTTAGAAGAGGTTTGCACAATTTCAGAGAACGTGGCTGAAGGCTCTTCAGTAAGGTAGGGAGCAATTCTCCATAAAACAGTTTTGTTCTCCCTGTAGGCGATTAATTGGCACTGCAATAAGAGCCAAAACTGAGACTACTCCTCCCAAAAATTCAATTTGGTGACTTCTGAACACTGAAAGTTCAAGGGACATCATGAGTTGATGTAATTTGTCCTTGTGTTTTAAAAGTAATGACAATGCATCAAACAGAGTTCCACCTTGTAATGCAAGGCACCTTTAATGCGCAGTTGATAACAGTTTTGATAATCTCTGCTGATTTCGGACGCCCGCTTTTGTTCCATAATGCTGACCATTTCCCCATTGCAGCATGATTGATATTTGCAAAAGAAGATATTTTCAGTGCCTGTTTTGCATCAGTTGTGGCGACGAGACTGAGTGTATGTGAAGCACAGCACACATGCTTAGGTAGGCTGAAGCTGCATGGGTCATACGAAAGGTCTCCTTTCTGATCTAAAGCACTTCTCATTAAGAAACTATCATCCAGCTCGTGCTCACCCTGTTCTTCTTCACCTACCTGGATTCCATCTTCTGAATCTGTGGACACATTTGCAGCAGTGACGGCAAATTCCTTAAACGCTCTAACAAAATCAGAGTCGTTATCAGTGACGGTGCTAGTGACTTTCTGCAGGGGAATATCGTATCCATTGATGATATTCTCCATATGTTCAGCAATCTTGATTTAGTTATGTTCTCCTTTGAAGTGACAGCATGCCAATACTTTACTGTGACAGATAAGAGCAGCTTCCTCAAGATAAAAAAAATGAAATAATAGTCCAATGTTTGTCTCATGAATGTTTCCATAAATTTTACATATTAATATAATCGAGATAAATTTCACCAACAAATAGGTCTGCTTTCAGCCAAGAGCTGATAACTCCCTAACTGTAAAGACATTTTCAATTTCATATTTCATAAAAAGCAAAATATTAACACACCCAATGAACTGCAACGCTCAAAAAACTACGGTGACGAGTTGACCAAATATCTGCAGGGAGACATAAGTAAGAGGTGCTGTCTAGTTTATTCTTCAGTAGAGCTTTTGTCGCTTTCTCTAGAGTCCGCCTTGAAATGACGTCAACTGAAGAATTTAGACCTGTGGTAGTGGAATGTGTGTTTATTGTGAATGAAATTGATTTTCACAGTGAAATGAGCATATATGGTATGCAAATAAAAAAAATGTATATATAAAATGTAGCTATATGAATATCCTATATCTATATAGGACTTGTAGATTAATTCATTAATATATTATTAGTCCTTCATATTCATAATTACATAGTCAAATATTGACTTTCAGTATTGTTAAGAATATATACATTATCAAGCTTTATTTCCTACATTTTTGACGGGCGAGCGTGCTACATTTGACATAATGATATGCAGGTATTGCTACTATAACTAAATACGTCATTATAGGAATTCATCTAATAACTACATATAATCGATTAATAATTGTACTAATTATTCCTAAAAAAATTTATTCAATAATATCTTCAAGTAAATGATAGCGCTTTAAGATTATATGTATGTGGATTCTCATGAAATTATTGCAATATATTAGCCTCTGTTGTTAGTATATGTCTTCCTTTATTTAGTTTCGTTATGTAGCCTACGTAGTGACCAATGATCTGAACGCTTTAGTATTCGGTCGTTATAAGAGCTTAACCTGTACTACTAATATTATAGTTGTAGACAACATTTGTAACTCAGAACTCACCTTTAATTAATCTCAAAAAAGCTGGTTGCTCCATGGTTGATATTTGCAAGCTGATTTAATTTCTACCAACACTGACTTCAAGTAAGTAATTACAGCCAATAAGTTTGGCACCTTTATTGAGTCTGGTCACATTTCAAATATTTTGTTTTTGCGTCTGGCGGTCGTCTTAAAGGTGCCCAGTGTCAAAAATACCATTCTTAGCAGACTTTCTCTCGACATCGTTCACACACGCTTGACTCGGGCTCAGAAGTTACAGCCCGAGTTGTTATTTATAATCCTAAAAAATAAAAGTAATCAAAATTCGATGTTTTCTTAAAACAATAGATTTCTATAGAGATTAGGATTTAAATTCCAACGTATGAAAGGTTTCCATTCTACAATATTCTAAAAGGAATGAAATATTATCCAGCAACTCAGGCAATACGAACGAGCCTGGTACGTGTAAAAGACTAACTGGCATCTCTTCTCAAGAGTACAGTACAGGCGACAGTCAGATCGGTCTCTGGCTAATGTTTGATGTTCCCGCCGCTGTCGTTATTTGATTGCTGTTATTACGTGCGTCTGTGTGTAAAAATTAGTTGTGTTTTGCAGGGTTGCTATAGTTTTACCCTTAACTTAGAAATGGAGAAATACATAATGCTAGATATATAAAAAAATAAGCTATTGGGGTTAGAAATATTGCGGATAAACGTGAAACGCCATCAAACCAAGACGACTGGAGTTCATGTATAAATGATGTGAGTAATTTTTATAATAAAACTATATTTCTATCTTATTGTTAAATTATCAGTGCACATATAAGTCTGTGGTGTGCATTACGTCTCTTACCTTCTTTATACATGTTTCTTATGCGAAATCTGTGATGAGCCCGAATGACGCTAATGACATGGAGTCATCTCTGATATATATATATATATATATATATATATATATATATATATATATATATATATATATATATATATATATATATATATATATATATAACACCATTGTTTGAAATTCTTACAATTATATTGTAGCCCCCAATTTTTTATACTTACTGATGATGATTATTATTTTTAGATGTCAGGCAGATTTAGGAGAGGTGCGCATTTTCCCTATCATATAATATACTTAAAATGAGTAAAAGTTTCACCGCGCCTCTCGGCAGTTTAGGCGCGCGCGTGGCTGACCGTTAGTTAGGAGCGAACAATGTTGTGTCCACAGAAGAGGATCCAATGTCTTATCTTCTACTTCTATAAATCTATATTTTAAGAACGGGATATTTTTTTCTCTCTCTCTTCATTTTTATATCCTTTTATAGAAGGTAGAGGGGGACATAGATAGGGAAGAGTTAAAGGAGAGGGTAGGAGTTATTAGGGTTTTAGAGTTAGGGAAAGAGAGGGGGGAAAGGGAGGATACAATTTTTCGCTTGTTTTAGATATCCTTTTGTAAGGGGGGAAGTGGAGAGAGATCAGGAGAGATAGAGAGTGAGGGGTGGATATAGGTAGAAAGTGGGGGAGGGGGAGGAAGAGACGGGGAACGGAATCAGGAGAGGGGAAGTGGGCGGAGTAGGAGTAGGGGAGATTAAGGGCTAAGGTAGAGGAGGGGGAGAGAGAGGGAGAGGAGGAGAGAGGGAGAGGAGGAGAGAGGGAGGGGAAAAGGGAGAGGGGGTAGGGGGACGGAGAGGGAGGGATGAGAGGGAGTGGGGAAAGGTAAGGTGGGGAGAGGGAGATGGGAGGAAGTGAAAGTTGAGGAAAGGGAGAGGGAAAGGGGGAGGGAGGGGGAGAGTGAGAGGTAGTGGGAGACTAAGGGGAAATTCATACCAGCTTATTCGTTAATCTTAAAAAAGATCACGTAATTAATATATATATATATATATATATATATATATATATATATATATATATATATATATATATATATATATATATATATATATATATGAAAAATTTTATTCACATCTTTTATTCACACTCTTTCTCTCCACCATTTTTCTCCTTTGTTTATTAATTATTACAAACTTCCAAAAACTTCTTTTTTCAAGAATCAGAATTTAGAATTCAGAAATCAGTTTGGAAGTTAGCATTTTGAGTATACCAATTATGATATGCGAAGTGATTTAGGGTTTGGATGGAGTACAAAATGTTGAAGTCATATATATATATATATATATATATATATATATATATATATATATATATATATATATATATATATATATATATATATATATATATATATATATATATATATATATATATATATATATATATATATATATGTAATATATTCAACAAGATTGCTTCTAAGAAGGCGTAATTTTAATTGCAGTAGGAAGGATACGACCATCAGTGACATTCTTATTTATTCCAAGCAACGTTTCGGATTACCCAATCCATCATCAGGCCTGATGATGGATTGGGTAATCCGAAACGTTGCTTGGAATAAATAAGAATGTCACTGATGGTCGTATCCTTCCTACTGCAATTATATATATATATATATATATATATATATATATATATATATATATATATATATATATATAATTGGTGAGAGGCCATGTTGGATACAAGTATCGTTGAAGGTGAAAAGCAAGCAGGCTATTGTTAAAATTATTTTTAATTTTTTAATAATCTGAGGTTGGACGTTTCGAAGACCTAGTCGTCTCATCATTGGCACTTGGAAACAAGTTAGTTTGGGGTTAAAATTTTTAATTTAATAAAATAATAAAAGTGGACAGTGCATTTTAGAGTGTTACTTAATGCAAGCCTATAAAAATCCACTAATTTTGGATACAATGTAGAAATTAGATGCCCGTGGATTTATATTTAAATTAAGTTTTAATTTTAGTTTGAAAAGGGATTCTAATATTCGTAGTTGGTTGAGATGGGCGCGGATACTGGGTATTTTAAAATTAACAAAACTAATTTCAGAATATATTTAGAACACTAAATTTATTCTATCGATATTTCAAAACCAAATTGCTATAAAATATGGGAATAATATTTGGTGGTACTTTAGCTATAGCTCTAGTCAACAATGATTTTGTTACTGAAATCAAAATCTGTAATCAGAATTGTTCTAGCATGTAAGGTTCCTGAGTTACACACATACTTTTTACTTACACATATGGGTAGTGTGCTTCGGCTACCGTAGTGAGAGGATGTGTTTTGTGTGTTTGGTTCCTGAGTTACACTCCTGCTCTATCACATTGTCAAATTTAGCCATTATATTAGTGGTGTTGAAGTGGTATTTACATACAGTGATTAATTGCATTTTTCTTTCAGATTTACCTCTAAATTTATTTGTAAATGAAATAAGATTGTACAAAGGGATATAACAGGATATATACAAACTAAGTTGAAAACATGAATCGGCGAGGATGTATAAATAGCCCAGACAACTTTTGTTATATCTGTGTAAGATATACTCCAAGCAACCAGTGGAAAATTAGCTAAAAGAGTCAAAACTGCATACAATTATTATTTTGGTTGTGAAGTTGGTGACCAACATAAGCCCTGGGCACCTCACAAATCTTCTACTGTGTTATACGAGGCTCAAACAGTGGTTAAATGGCAAAAGGAAGGGTATGCCTTTTGCTGTACCAATGGTGTGGCGTGAACCAACAAATCATGTTTTTGATTGCTACTTTTGTATGACAAATATTGAGGAATTCTCAAATAAGAAAAAGTCAAAAATTTTAGATCCAGATTGTAAGTCAGCTATAAAACCAGTCTCCCCATAATATGGACTGGCGAATCCCAGTTCCTCCATCAGCTAGTGCAGTTAAATAAGATGATTCTATGCCTCAAGAGGAGGGAAGATAACAATAACGATGAAATGTATGAGGATGGTTCTAAGGAAAAGAAGATTCAGTTGATAAATCAAGAAAGATTGAATGATTTGATGAGGAATTTGTCATTGTCAAAAGCGATCGCAGAACTGCTGGGCTCCAAACTACAGCAAAGGAATATTCTAGAGGAAGGTGCAAAATATCTACTTTCCGTAAACGCCATGAGGCCTTAGCTGCCTTCTATAAAGAAGAAGATGGTATTTGTTTCTGTACTGATGTTAATGGCCTCATGAATCAGCTAGGAAACGAGCATTTACCTGATGAATGGAGACTATTCACCCATGCGGGCACTGATAGCTTCAAAGCTGTGTTGCTACCTAATGGTAACAAAAAACCTTCAATTCCTGTTGCACTTATTGTTGAGATGATAGAGTCATATGAATCAATCAAATTTATTTTGGAAGGTGTTCATTACTCGCATCATAAGAGGAATATCGTGGTGATCTAAAGGTAATTTCTTTACTTTTTGGACTGCAGCTAGGATATACAAAGAATATGTGCTTCTTATGCCTATGGAACAGACGTGACGACAGGAATCATTATATTGTCAAAAAGTGACCCGAAAGAGAAGAACACATAGTTGGCCGATACAATGTGAAGCACATGCCTTTGGTACATCCACAGAAGATCTACCTTCTACTACCTCATATCAAACTTGGTCTTTTCACGAATTTTGTTAAAGCAATGGCCCAGGATTCTGATGGATTCCAGTATCTAAAAGAGAAATTTGGTGTAAAGAAAACCGATGTTAAACTTAAAGCTGGCATTTTTGTAGGGCCGGATATCAGAGAATTGATACGTGAGAGGGAGTTCAGAAATAAACTAACTGCACTTGAGTTGGCAGCATGGGATTAATTTGTCCATGTACTGCAGAACTTCATTGGTAATCATAGGGCTGAAAACTATGGAGAACTAGTAGACAACATGCTAAAGGCCTATCAACGAATGGGGTGTCGGATGTCTCTTAAGATGCATTTCTGGCATTCGCATCTAGATTTCTTTCCATCTAATATTGGTGATATTAATGACGAACTTGGGAAAAGGTTCCACCGAGATATCGCAATGATGAAAAGCAGGTATCAAGGCCGCTTTAACGAAAACATGATGGGTGACTACTGCTGGTTCCTACAACGGGAGGATCCCATATCCACGTACAAGCGCAAGAGCAAGAGTCTCGAACATTTTTTGAAGAGATTTATAGTTAGGTGAGTACTACCTCTTTTATATGTAATACATATCTTATCTCGGTCTGCAAAAGGACGTACATAATGCCAAATAGGGTGCCGCAATTACAAAACTTTGCCCAGAAACGTTTCGTTCTTCTCAAACTCTTAATAATTATATCATTAATTGATCCAAGGTGACAAAGTGAGCCATATAGCATAGTTGCATAACTCAGGAAGCTTACGTGTTAGGACAAATCTGAGCACAGATTTGGAAGCAGCGCACCAAAGTTAGTTAGTGACAACAACATTTACTCAATTACCAGAGACAAAGTTAAAATTTTTGGCTAGTTTAATGACCGAATTCCATTCCCTTGCCGCTCCTCTGTAATCTATAAATATATTTGTGAATCTTGCGATCCATGGTATATTGGTTCGACCATTAAGTCAATCCTATGTTGCACCGAACCAGCTTCGGGGAAGGTCGACCCGCACGAGGCTGTTTGTATACAAATCAGACCCCTCACTCATACGAGATCACATACAATATGTAATTCCTTTATTCCCTGTGCTTATTCTTCTTAATGAGTAAATAAGTTTCAGTACAGGAGCTACTTTTGCTTTTCTTTCGGCTACATGTTTTATGTAGCCTCTTTAGGTTATCTTTAGCCCTACTACTTTACCTTCCGGATGATATCTATGCAGCTGTTCTGTATTTCGAAATGTCGAGACCTTTCGTCTCGAGATAGGGATTACGGTAAATTTTCTTCTATTCGTTCTTATTTTCCAGTCCCGCTCGAACTGGTTGATGTTCTCAATCTCTACCTCTGTTATCTATGCCTGAGCTCTCACATTCTCGAATTGATATACCGTTAGTTTGCTGATGTCGTCTGCGAATTGAATATTAAAGCATTATGGCATTGCAAGTATTAACAGCTCCGCTGTACAGCGTGGTGCTGAGACAGCTCCACCCTCCTTACGTGAGTTATGTTTCCAATTCGAACTCGGATCCTTGTATTCATTGATCACTCCGTGTGCTCTTCTATATGTCAGATATTCGCAGAGAATTCTCTCCAGATAATTGTTTATCTGTAGGCTCAAGATCTTGTGTTGCATGCTTATGATCCAGACTTTGTCAAAGGAGCCAGCTCATACAGGTAATGGCAACAATAAACATAAATTAAGCCTTCGACATTGTAACTAGAACTGCCTAATTTATTTCCGCTTTTGTTTACATTTTTCGGATTGGTTGAATAAAGGGTTTTTAAAAGTCGTCTCCGTTCACTTAAATTGAATTACCAATAAAGGATTTAAGGTCTAGTTTGGGTTTTTTTTTTGCTTTTGCTTGAATTAGTTTTTCTATTTACAGTTGTTGTGTGCAAAATGGCTGAGTGCATGTAATTGTTGCCTGATAATGAATCTGGGGGTATTTGCAATGTTTGTGATGTGATAGCAGAGGGAAATAAATGCGTTGTATATGGATTGCGTTGGTTCATTGCCGATTTAGAGATGAGAGCTTATGATTTAGAGAGGTTAGTAGGCTCGATGGGCTAGTTTCTGAGCTCAGGAGGGAAATTAATTCTCGGTCTAGATATGGGAACAAGGTAGATATAAGTTAGGCTAAGTAGATGTGTCAGATGTAGGTAGGGATAGGTTTATAACATGCAGGGTTAGCCAATTTGCATTAACTAGAAGTAGGGCAGAGGAGGAAGATAGCCAGTGGGAAGTAATTACTAAGAGTAGGCATAGTGTAGAGTCTGGAGCAACTGAGGCGAATGAAGAGAAATATAATAGGACAAGATTGTACCGAAGTTAGACACGGTGGAGTAGTGAAATGGAAAAGATATCAAGGTATTCAGGCTAAAAGAGGAGCTTCAGGGAAAGGAAGGCTGAGTTGTCTCTATACCAATGCTCGCAGTCATAAAAATAAAAAGGATGAGTCATCTAGTAAGTTATTAATGAAGAGATAGACATAGTATAGTAACATAATCCTAGAATAGTGAAATCAATTTTAATGAGAATGTTGTTAAATTTGATCCAATGGGTCATATGTACATTAGTCAAAGGAGAGATAGGACTGGCGGTGGGATAATTATCTATATCAGAAATAACATTTCTTCAAAGCTAAATAATTCAATAAAGCAAGAAGAAGTTGAGTCACTATGGATAGATATTAGGGTCAGTAAAAATAGGATACTACACTTGCACTCTTTTACAGACCATCTGGATAGACTGATGATATAGATGAGTTAATGATATGAGAATAAGTAAAGGATGTGAAGCAGATACAGTTATTCTAGTTGACTTTAATTCTACCTCTGTGGTTTGGGAAAATGATAGTAAGGGAAAGAGCAAGTTGTAAGTTTATAGAATGTTATGAGAATTTTTTAGTTAATTTGTGAATATACCAACCTAGGTTAGCAACATATTAGATTTAGTACTTTCAAATTACAGAGATAGGCAGTATTTAAATACTGTATATAAATACATTTATGTATTTTTAATTGTATTTGTAAATACATTTGAGATCATGTATTTGAATACTTTTTGCAAATACTTTACTGATAATAGGTGTGTATAGCTGTTAAGAACGTGTAATGCATGTTTTAGCTTGTCGCAACTTGTATGACACAAACGGTTGACTGCGTGAGCTTGTGAGGGAAGATTGTATAGTGATAGTGCTCAGCTTCAGTTTAACAGCTGAATGGCAACTTCAGCATCTTCGAAAGAGTGTGAAATGGATAGACTAGACAATAATAAAGATAAAGAAGATAAAGAATCATATAATTATAGTCATCCTTTACTAGATGGTAGGTTTTTAAGAGTGAAATCTTCAGACGGAAAAAAGTGAACTGTGTATGTACATCATGCAATGGCGAAATCTCTGCGGCGAGCAATGCTACTTCCAATCTACGCATTTATTTGAAGGTAAGAATTTATTAAAGCTAATTATATGATACTTAATTGAATTGACAAGTTTCACTATTTCTTATTTTTAAAACATGGCAAAATTGCTAGTAGCTAACGATAATGTTAAGTAGCGTAGGTTTAATGCTTCCTTTTGCAACACCTTTATTTATAGTATATGCTGATTAAATTTAACGTAAATTATGGGAACGTGAAACAAATGTCCTTCACTTATCTGATCATGTACATTTATCAACAGAGAAAACAACCTGCTTTGGTGCAAAAAGCGGATAACTACGTTACAGCTGAAAGAAAAGATTAAAAAAGGAAATGTTCGGTATTAGACGATGGTCCTTTATGCAGCGGTGTTAAAGTAAAGACATTACTGGAGTGTTTTGCGGCGAGTACTAAGAAGGTCAAACAATCTGTGGTTGATAAACAGATTTTATCATACAAGGTGTGCATCCCCTATCAACCATGGAGCAACCAGCTTTTTTGAGATTGATTAAAGGTGAGTTCTGAGTTACAAATGTTGTTTACAATTATAATATTAGTAGTACAGGTTAAGCTCTTGTAACGACCGAATACTAAAGCATTCGATCATTGGTCACTACGTAGGCTACATAACGAAACTAAATAAAGGAATACATATACAAACAACAGAGGCTAATATATTGCAATAATTTCATGAGAATCCACATACATATATTCTTAAAGCGCGCTATCATTTACTTGAAGATATTATTGAATAAATTTTTTTAGGAATAATTAGTACAATTATTAATCGATTATATGTAGTTATTAGATGAATTCCTATAATGACGTATTTAGTTATAGTAGCAATACCTGCATATCATTATGTCAAATGTAGCACGCTCGCCCGTCAAAAATGTAGGAAATAAAGCTTGATAATGTATATATTCTTAACAATACTGAAAGTCAATATTTGACTATGTAATTATGAATATGAAGGACTAATAATATATTTATGAATCAATCTACAAGTCCTATATAGATATAGGATATTCATATAGCTACATTTTTTTCTATAAAATTTGATATACATACCATATATGCTCATTTCACTGTGAAAATCAATTTCACTTACAATAATCACACATTTCACTAAATAGGGGAGTAGTAAATGGTGTGTGGTTTAAAAAAAAATTATACCTGCATTGTGTGCTGGTTTTTGTCGTGGTGCTTCTTTTGCATGCTCATTTGTGTAGTTATGTTATGTGAGTATTTAGTGCTTTGATATTGTGTGTTTTAATGTTTGGTTGATTGTGTGTAATGAGGTGAACTCTTCTTCTGAGCAGAGTTTCCAGCTGTAAAACCTTGAGGTACTTGCTACCGCTCTCTCTTTCCTGATGAGCTCTTTAGTTCCCGAACTGGTTGCGGTACCATTTCCGTTGAAATGTTCTCCCATGGTTTTTTATTTGTTTTGTCGTGGTTACGTTAATGGGATCGATGGATATTCTACAGTGGACGAATTTACATTTGTATCTATCCCTAAAAGGTCTTAGCGCCACACATTTACGAATGGATGAAACTTTTCAAAAATTTAAAGAATTCTACCTTGGCCGAGGATCCGCTGATGCAGTTAGAGAGGCTCTGGCTCACTCTTGTGGTCGTCATCTTTTGAAGAGCAGGCGCCGAATTGCCCGTAAACTAGCCAGCCCTTCTGGCTCAGTAATTTCCTCTCCTCGGTGGTCTTTGATTTTCATTTTCTTTGTTGCCGGCTATCCCCACTACCTCTTCACCGTTTGCCAGAACGTTCGAGGTCCCATATCCTCATCGAGTGCTTCAATGATTCGGTCCCAGATATCTGCCTGTTGTTGTAGAATCAGTTGGTGAAGGTGTTCTTTTGTTTCTCGCATCATCTTGTGGAGGTCCCTGTTGGGTTCCCATCTGTTGATTGTGTCCACTATACCTTTATAATTTTCTTGGATAGCAATTATTTTCGGTGTTTAGTTCAGTGCTGGCCGGGGTCCTGTATTTGATTTTTGGATAGTTTTCCTGTCTGCCTATAAGAGTTTCGTTTTTAGACGATTTAGTTCTCCATCTCTATCTTCCGATGTTTCTTCCTCTAGATTTGCTGGAACGCGGTCCTGATAAATGGTCTGGTAAGCTTCCCTGTCTGATCAGCACGACCGATTTTCTTTCTCTTATTGGGATTTGTATGGCACTATTGGAAAGAGGGATGGTTAACGCCTCATGATTGCTGGGGATTACTGGTCCTGGGGAAATATGGTAACTGTAGGGGAACCTTGTGCTCATTAAGATTATATCGAGTTTTGTTGCACCGTTCGCTGAGTAGTAGGTCGGGAATTCCTGACCAATGCGTACTGCAATCTTTCGGTCCAGTAGCAACTCCGAGTTTTTTACCGCATTATTAGAGCTGGTGTACTAGGTGGCCCTGCATCTAGCGTTAAGGTTCCCAGCAAACATTTTCGCTTTGCTATAGGTAAATATCCTTATAAAGTTGTGAATTGGTAAGTACCCTGTCCTTAGGGGCTGGTACCCAGTTGCAATAGTTAAATGCACTATGGTGGTTTGGACTTCTATCGCCAACTAAGACTCGTCTAAAGGTGTGAGTAGTTTGTATGCAATGCCATTTTTAATTGCTATCGCTGTTGAGTGTACCTGATATCTGAAAATTTTAATGACCTTATTTTTTGTATTAATACCATGTTCTGTTATTAGAACAATATCAGGATCTAGTTTTTGTATTATGTTTCCAAATTCAGAAGTTTTTGCAGACCATCCGCTCATTTTCATGAATATTATTTTTAAATTCTTATTTGTATTTTCCATTTTTATACTATGGATAATTTAGTTTTTTGATTTGTCTTTTCTTCTATTCTGTTTTGGTCCTGTGAGGGGGCGAAGGTTCTGTACTTGCCGTTTCTTTTTTTGTTGAATTCACTTTGTAAGATAGCCCTGTAAATTTTCTGGAGTGTATTTTATTCTTCCTTGGTATAGGGCCTCCTCGACCTGATGTTCTGGCATCTGGTCTTCGTATTCCCATTTTATTCTTTCGTTTATAATGATATCGGCGATTGCTTCCGCCTGGTGATCCTTGGCATAAGCAGTATTTTCTGTTGCGTATAGTTTTAGGTTAATTCTCTTCGCATTTATTTGCTGTCTTTTTTGGGGGGGAGGGGGTTAGATGGTGGGGATCTTTTCTTTTGCCGGCTGTGGGATCTCTTTTGTTCGCCAGCTACACGCTAGGTTCTCCTCTCTAATCTTTGTTCTTGTTCAGTTTCCTTGCCTTCTGTGTGGCAATCTGTGGATCCCAGCAGTTGGGGGCGTTTGGTTATGTTGGTACTGGTAGTTGAGCCTGCTGAGTTGAACTATCTTCATTTTCATCATTTCTCATAACGGTGGATTATCCAGCAACCACATTTGTGACATGCCGTTGTTCTATAACATCATATTAAATTCCGTTTTAAATGTCCTCGGTCTTGATAGGTTCGCAATGTGAGCGTAATAAATACACGCCATTATCTGTGTTGAGTTTCCATTCTCAATTTGGAGGAAAACCCTTTCCTTGGCTGATTCCGTCAGGGTAGCTTTTACAACCTGTGCATAGGTTTATTTTTCTTCTTCTCTTCTGTTTGCCTTTTTTCCTCATTTTTTCTTTTTTATCAAGTTCTTCTTAAAGGGGCATGACTTTGCGAGGGGTCGGTGATTTCCACCACAATTGATGCACTTTTTCTGTTCGTTATTGCAGTTTCGCCAGTTGTTGCTGTTTGCACTTCCTTCAGAACATTTTTCCTCTTCCTGCTGGCATGCTCTCGTCGGGTGATCATCCATGCGGTAGCACCTAAAGCAGATCTGTTTTTCCGTAACCTCTTCTCTCTCGATCTGTTCTGGCGTGACCCTCACGTTGAACGTTAATAGTCCGGTTTCCGTGGCCTTTTGGGCCATGCTTGTGTCTCTAAATACCATTATAAAAACATGCGCATAATCCTTAAATTTAATTACTTCGACTACCGAAGCCCAGATATGATTGGTTTCGACCTTCCTTTTTATTTTCTCCGTTTCGTGTGACACGACCCAAGGGTCAAGGCGTCTACAAATCACGCTTATGTGTGTGAGTATTCAGGGAGGGATTTGGGGGGCCGGTCGAATGTTTTTCAGTAGGTTTACTGAATGCTTTTATGTCAGAGCTTCAAAATTTTTTGGGGGGTTTGGCTTATTGCCACGTATCCTTGAGGATTGTCTATTAATCTGACAAGTGCTATATTTAGTTCTGCATAAATTGTGTAAAAAACTTTCCCTCTGTCCGGTTTTTTCTTAGCTAGTGTTTTGAGGAGGATTCTAGTAGCTTCTCTCATCTTGGTAGTGGTATGTTATGTGAAAGGGGGAGAAATCATCGTATGGATATTGTTTGGTAATGTTGAGTAATTAGGGGAAGGGACTAAAAGAAATTTTTACTCTTTTAGGAGGAGGTAAGCCATTGTGAGATTACCTAATTTATATACCTTTAGAAGTTTTACCAAAGACCTTGTGAGATAGGGAGAGAGGACGTAGGAGGAGTAGAAGAAAATAAGAATCATTTATGTCCTTTTCCACGTACCTTGCCTCTGATCCGTTACTATGTGATTTAACAGTTTTATCGGGTGTTGTGCCATTTTGGTTGGCTCCTATTTTTGTTTGTTTTAATTTGTCTACACTTTTTATTATTCACTTAGAACTGGCACCAATGTTTTAAGACAAATCGAAAAACTAAATTATACATAGTATAAAAATGGAAAATACAAATAAGAATTTAAAAATAATATTCATGAAAATGAGCGGATGGTCTGCAAAAACTTCTGAATTTGGAAACATAATACAAAAACTAGATCCTGATATTGTTCTAATAACAGAACATGGTATTAATACAAAAAATAAGGTCATTAAAATTTTCAGATATCAGGTACACTCAACAGCGATAGCAATTAAAAATGGCATTGCATACAAACTACTCACACCTTTAGACGAGTCTTAGTTGGCGATAGAAGTCCAAACCACCATAGTGCATTTAACTATTGCAACTGGGTACCAGCCCCTAAGGACCGGGTACTTACCAATTCAAAACTTTATAAGGATATTTACCTATAGCAAAGCGGAAATGTTTGCTGGGAACCTTAATGCTAGATGCAGGGCCGCCTAGTACACCAGCTCAAATAAGGCGGTAAAAAACTCGGAATTGCTACTGGACCGAAAGATTGCAGTACGCATTGGTCAGGAATTCCCGACCTACTACTCAGCGAATGGTGCAACAAAACTCGATATAATCTTAATGAGCACAAGGTTTCCCTACAGTTACCATATTTCCCCAGGACCAGTAATCCCCAGCAATCATGAGGCGTTAACCACCCCAATTTCAATTAATGCCATACAAATCCCAATAAGAGAAAGAAAATCGTTCGTGCGCGCAGACTGGAAAGCTTACCAGACCATTTATCAGGACCGCGTTCCAGCAAATCTAGAGGAAGAAACACCGGAAGATAGAGATGGAGAACTAAATCGTCTAAAAACGAAACTCTTATAGGCAGACAGGAAAACTATCCAAAAATCAAATACAGGACCCCGGCCAGCACTGAACTAAACACCGAAAATAATTGCTATCCAAGAAAATTATAAAGGTATAGTGGACACAATCAACAGATGGGAACCCAACAGGGACCTCCACCAGATGATGCGAGAAACAAAAGAACACCTTCACCAACTGATTCTACAACAACAGGCAGATATCTGGGACCGAATCATTGAAGCACTCGATGAGGATATGGGACCTCTAACGTTCTGGCAAATGGTGAAGAGGTAGTGGAGATAGCCGGCAACAAAGAAAATGAAAATCAAAGACCACCGAGGAGAGGAAATTACTGAGCCAGAAGTGCTGGGGGCTGAATTCAGGAACCACTTGTCGAACATATTCAAAATTACCCTGGAAGAGGACGAGAAATTCTATATATAATTTGGAAATGGAATCATAGACCAGTGGAACGAAGAAATTGAGCGGAATTATCCGTTCAGCAACGTCTCGGTGAAAAGGCTCATGGAAAAAAGATCTCCCAACAAGAACTACGTGAAACTTTAAAAACCTTTAAACAGCGTGCCAGACTAGTCTGGACTAACAAAAGCAAATTTCAAGAATGTTCCACCCAACATCAAGCAGGGACTATTGAATGTCATGAATGCGGGGTATTTTCCTGACGCCTGCAAATTATCAAAAATAATATTTACTCCTAAGTCTGGAAAGAGCCCAGTCACTCCGGCAGACTATCAAATTTGGTGGAAATATATTGTAAAAAATATTTACCAACAGAGTGCAGTCCTATCTGGATGCCAATAATCTGTATAATTACCAACAACACGGATTTAGAAGGTAGAGAGGTATGGATACGGCACTGGCAATGATAACGGAGAAATTTTTAAAAAATGAAGAAGAAAAGAAGCATGCAGATCTAGTATTGAGGGACGTGAAGAACGCGTTAACAAAGTGTGGTGCCGGGGAGTACAGTTCCAGATCCTCTAACTGGGAATTAATCCCAACCTTAAAAAATAATTTGTGATTACGTCATGGATCGAATAGCCTTCACTGCGATCGGCGAACACCAGGGTCCAAGATTTTCTCTGTAAGGTGAGTGTCTGAGCCAACTGCCTATACTCGATATATACTAGAGCCTTTTCAAGCCCTAGGCTTGAGGTATCTATGTATATTCAGTTCGCCGACGTCGTTTCACAGATTGTGTTATGCTCATACAAGAACGAAAGATCAATGGCAAGAATGACATCATGGGAAATTGAGAATATAAATGAATACGAAGGCCGCTGGAAGATTGCGACTAACGCAAACAAATTCACCATCATTCCCATAATAAGAAATAAAACAGCGCCAATACAGATAGGGGGAAAAAGATACGCTTACAAAACAGCAGGTACAGTTCTAGGTCTAAAAATAAACAGCAGCGGAAATTCGGACCAACTCAACAGCAAAATTGCATTTACGAACAAAGATGTCAAAAAACTCTACCGCTTCAAAAAACTGAAAAGAAGCAGCAAGAAGAGATATACTCGCCTATATTCTGCCAAAGATTATGTATCTCCTCATTCCATTGGCGGTGATACCAAACTCTTGGCTGATCAAGCTCCAAAGAATCCAGAATGAGGCACTCCTAATAATTACAGGTACAAGGAGAAGAGAAAAAAAAGTGCCAACAGGTTATACACAAAGAAACCGAGATAAGAGCACTCAACAGTGAAATAGTAGTGAGAGCCGTTAACATCTGGAGGAAGGTGGAAATGGAACTTGGATCCAGATTTCAACAGAAATCATTAAAGGATTCCCTACCCTGCACTAAACCAGGCATGACGAAGGTTCCTCAGCACCAGAATTGCCGCACGGCCTAACAACAACCCAATGTATACAATATCATAAAAGCGACCACAGGCTACCGAAACAAACAATATAAACCAAAATTACAGTAACGCTAAAATAAGTCACACAATAAACGTAAACATAATCTAAGCAAAGATTTAAATCAACTCTAACTTAGTTTATACTAGATTACAACCATATATACCGGCATATAAATGCAAAAGCATATATCTGTACGTAGTTTAAAAAAATACAAAAACAAAAAAAGAATAAAGAAATTATATATAAAAAATAAATACTAAGTATAAAATCTAGAATAATTAGACTACTACGAGTTATAGCGCCACATCAAAGGCTTCGAAGCCAACACAAAGGAAAGAATAAAAAAAAAATAAGGAAACATTAAGGGAAAAAGACAGAGATACCTTTTTACCAGGGTCCTAACTCCCTCATCTTCATTTCAAAACTTTCACCACTCAACTCTCCTAATATATATATATATATATATATATATATATATATATATATATATATATATATATATATATATATGAGAAACTCACAAAGTTGCACGTGAGTAGAACAATAAATGCAAAAAATCCCACGATAAAATGATAATGAACTAAACTAAACAAGTTCGAAAATACTTGGAATCCGCCTTTCATTTTCCTGTGGGATTTTTTTGCATATATATATATATATATATATATATATATATATATATTTTTATAATGAACTATCTAAAAAAAAAAATTATTAAACGATGTACTAAGCACGATTAACTTTCATAGGCAACATTTTACTTTAGTTAATTACGAGTAGGAGGAAAACCGACGACAAATTATTATTTATGTTTGGGTTGATCTGTTTTATATATAATGTTTCCATGATTCGAAGTGTAATCGGCCATTTATGGGAATTTAAAATTTCGAAATCTTTTATCGAGAAGATATTCCTTATTGTGTGATCTCTGATTGCTGAATTTTCTTTCATTTGAAGTATTTTGCCTTTTTGATTACTTATGCCCATATGAGACGAGGAGAATCTTGCCTTCAGAGTTCTCACGGAGCTTCCAATGTAGTTGCCATGGGAACAGCCAGAACATTTAAATAAGTATATTATGGAACGCCTTCGACTTCTTTATTGTAAAGAAAGATTTTATATTTATTCTTTTAACAAAGGCAATTTGAAATTTTATTTGACAAAAATATTTCTTTAACAATGCGTGTAATTTTGGGCTAAGGACTTTATTATAAATACCCAGCTATGGCATAATCAAGTAATGTCTGTCTTTTGCCACCGTTACCTCCGGGTGACAAGGTTGGTAAACTCTACTTAAAAATGTGCGGATTGATTTTAGTTAAACCTGTAGTGAAATAGATAAGGCCAAAGACACGCTCAATTTAACATGATGACGATGATGTCAACACCACTTCAATTCAATACTCTCTCTCATCCGTACTTTATTCCTTACAGGTGTTTGCTTACAAACGATCATAATAACAAGTACACACATGCAAATACACGAAGAGCAATTACACCATTTATATATGCAATTATACAAGAGAGAGAGAGAGAGAAAAGTATGTGTGTGTGCGTGTGTGTGAGCGCTCTCTCCAAGTTCTTGGTCTCCGCGCTCGTCAAGATGAAGTCGGGAAAGGCGTCAAATTAACTCTTGTGTGACGAAGATTCCCAACCTGTGGATTCAGCGCCCCCGGACTGACTGCGATGCCCTCTGAACCCCACCACCTCCCTTGACCACCCTTTGATCAGGGTGTAAATTACGTTCGCTGTAATCGAGCGCGAAGCAGCCGGCAAAATTATTTCCTCGCCACGGCACCAAATCAACATAGGCGCGGTGGTAGGAAGTAGCAGATGAAGTGGCCGATGGGCACATTTGGCATATTTGAGCAGTAGTGTTTTCCGAGGTGGAGGCTGAAGCCGCACAAGAAGGGGGGATGGGGGGGCACTGGTCTGTTTAGTGCATTTTAGTTCAGTGCTCAATTTGTATAACGAAGAATTAAGGTAATGTACTCCGCAGTTTACAGGTGTTCAGCTAGGACTACTTTTGTACTCTTTGGCTTTGTGTGAATAAGTACGATGTTCTAGTACTCAGAAATCCTGTTTTTGTCTTGTTTAGAGATCAATTCACCCGGCGAAGAATCAGTGCGTTTTCTTGTACTCCTCAGTGCTCTTCTGACCTACTGGCGACAATGACTTTTAGGCAAATATTTTCTTGTTCTCGTCAGTTTCGGGCGAATATATAGTCCTAGTACTCGAAAATTTTGGGTTTTTTACTCTCTTACGGTGGCTTTTCTGGGTACCATCTTTGGCCACCATTTCACCGTGGCTTCTCTCACTACCACACTTGGCCACAATTCACCCCCTGTTCACGCTGGCTACCCTGAGTACCATTTTCCGCTACTGCTCACAACTTGTTAAGAGTGGCTAACCCGGATACCATCTGTGGCTATACTCTGCATTGATGGGGGCTAACCTGGATACCATTTTAACCAGCATTCACCACATGTCAATGATAATCTCCCCAACACCATCTTTGGACACAATTCAACACCTATTCACAATGGTACCCTAGGTACCATATTTACCCCCCCCCCACCATTCATCACTTTTCACGGTGGCTTACCTGGCTACCATCTGTGGCCAGCATTTAAATTCTGTTCATGGTAGGTTACTTTAGCCATAATTTTCCACCTGTTCACGGTAGCTACCAATCCCCACATGTTCAGGGTGGCATCCTTGTGTACCCTCTGTAGCCACCATTCACTACCTGTTTACAGTATCATCATCTTTGAACACTCCACATCACCCGCTCATGGTGGCGCTCCTGAGGACCCACCTCTGGCCACTACTCATAACTTGAGCCCAACTTTAGCCATGTTTTGGACCGTTCTCTCAATTATTCATTCTTTGTGGACGCATCCGAAAGAAGGGGGGAAGGGATTGAAAAGTACCTACTATAGAGAAATTGGTAAGTTGGGGAAGTATTGGCCATGAGTTGTGGACTGTAATCCAAAATTTGAAAGCCTCCAGGAACGTTTATAGATAAATCCCCTGCACTTTTCGAACCCGCACCGCAGGACGAGTATGAAATGGTCGAATGCCGCCAGTTTTGGTTTCGGCTCTGCAGTGGTGGCGGGCCCGTCTGGAGGCCGAGACGCCTCATTCAATACCCAAGTTGGCTCATTCCATTGATTCGCCGTTGCGACACCAACAGTGCGTCACAAGACGCCCCGCTGAATTTCTCTAAATGGCGTACCGGTCATTACGCCCTAAACCTCATTCTCCCATCCACCTCTCTGTCTCTTTCTCTCTTTCTCACCTGTATCGCTAATTTCTGCTTCACGGAAGTCGTAAACATAGATGGATATATAAATGAAGGCAATAGCTAAAATTAGTTTTGGTGTGCGAGAGAGCTACAATGTTGCTTAGTAATTCTGCCGTTGATGGACCAGCAATAATTCATCCCTCGGAGAGCTCAGTGCTCTTAAGGAAGCTGCTGCTGATGTTGCTGCATCTGGCCTTAAAGTGGCGTCTTTAATAGTTTGTAGTTGTTTTTATTCCCGTTATTTTTTTCATTTTCTTCTTTCTGCTTATTTTTCCTTTTATTCTTTTTTATTCCCGTTAATTTTCCATTTTCTTCTATCTGCTTATTTTTCCTTTTATTCTTTTTTCTTCTTTTACTTTGTCTTCTTCATCTTTTTCCTTTTTTTCTTTGTCTTACTCTATATTTTACACTCTTTTCTCTCTTTCTCTCTTCATCCTACGTTTTCCTGCATGTGATTTTCCTTTCTTCATCCTTTCTATGCCTTGTGAAAGTGCCATTGTTGCTTTTGCCATTTTATTTCCCTTATTAAATAATTCTTTGCCATCTGCCATTCGCCATCTGTTTCAACAACAGTATTTAAATATTCCTTATCTTCAGACTTCTTCACCCATCCTAGTTCTTTCAGATTCTCTTTCAGACTTTATCAACCACACTAAAGCTTCTTTAGTTGTTCAATCTTCTAAAACTTATTTAAGTTTAGTCTCCATCGCTATATCATGTATCTACCATTTTGTAAACATATCCTACCTTCATTATATCCTTAGTACTACTTAGCTACCTTGCAACCACCTGTTTCCTTCCCCTGACCGCAGTCATTTGAGGTTTATCGTATTATTCGTTGTTCTTAGTCAATTATTCAGTCTTGAGTTGTCTAATCTTCTCTCGTTCGCGCTCCTTTCCTCCCTATCACTCATCAACTTATGTCTTCATATCTAGCCTCAGCTCTCTTTAGCTACCTTTCCGCTTCCTCTCTTCCTCTGTCTTTTGGCGTTTTGGAGTTATCATTTGTTGCCCTCGGTTGTATCCTTCAGTCTAAAGACGTCCTCACAGTCACCAGCAGCCTTTCCTTGCAGCTCGGGCGATTTTCGGGCGTCCTCTACGACCGACCTTTAGCTCTCCCGTGGCGTCATGTTCACGTCGCTTTACGAGTGTTTGTCGCTGTTGTCAAAATGAGGCGATTCTTGGAAGAAGCGAACGAGAATCCACACCAACAGGAAAGCGGCTCGTGACGCCCCGGCTGATTTATGGCTAGGAGGATACTTCGCGCCGCCCAACGGGGGCATCAGCGAGTAAAAACAGCGGGTAGGAGACAGGCTTCTTGAGAAGAAAGAAGAAACTGACGGTGACATCCATGGCCGTGACGCTAAATAGGGAAAGAATGGGAAGAAAATGTCGTGGAGGGAATTATTGAAA
Organism: Ceratothoa steindachneri; assembly: GCA_963969495.1. Classification (NCBI taxonomy): domain Eukaryota; kingdom Metazoa; phylum Arthropoda; class Malacostraca; order Isopoda; family Cymothoidae; genus Ceratothoa; species Ceratothoa steindachneri. Next base: position 3,732,277 of record OZ018323.1, read on the forward strand.
GAACTACAAACGTTTGTTATGTGTCGCTATATTTACTTATGTAGGTGTAGAGCTCTACTCAAGTATATCAGTTTTAGCAGGCAGGAATAAAGAATTTTAGCGGATGTTTATGTATGTCTGTGTCTGCCTTTGTGTATGCGAAATTCCTGGCTAAATTTCCTTTAGGATTTACAGCTTTGTTTGTCACAATCGCGATTCGAAATATTTGCCTTTGTTTTGTGAAAGAAAAATTTATTGGGAACAATTATCATTCTTGGTATTAAACCATAACGACAAAACACACGCACATACACGCGGTTGCACATACTGCCACGCAAACATTGAGCCCACATTCAATCTACCTGTAACCACAGACTTGGTTAAGGAACATCTTGTACGTTTGTAGTGTCCTGGTACCTGGACCCTGCAATCTGGATTTATCGGACTTTGTCTTTCTGTACATCTTGGATTCTACTTTTTTTCTCCACTTTCATAGCCACTTACTGTTCATTTGGTTTCTTTATTTGTCGTCTATTTTGTCTGCATTCCTCTTTTTTCATTTCCTGTTCTTCTCTCTTTTCCTGTACTATTCTGCATTTATATATTGATTTATGTTTCCGCTATCTAATTTTCTTTAATTACCTGATGTCAATCTATCTCTCTCTCTCAAACAAGAAGGGTCTCTCTAAATTATGTAACAGTCTTAAAAAATGGAGGAAATGAGGTAATTTATCCCGAAATTAACAATCGATAAGGTTCAGGTAGGTCGGATGGATAGATAGAGGGTTGGAAAGATAGGTAGGTATAGAAGATGGATAGCTGCGCAAACTACCGCCAGTCAAACCACATGTATTCACACTATATGCAGTTGACGAGACAAGTTTTGATGTTTAAGCATAAGTCAACAAAGGCTGGTGCTCACTGATTGATCGGGAAAGAATGCTTTAATGAGGGGTTACTAAAACCGACCTTTTACTGATGGCAAACAAAAGCCTACATTGATTAAAGGATCACCAACGAGTGGAGATATTTACTGATTGAACATTGAAGGGTAGTGTTTACTAAAGGATATGAAACTGATCTTTAACGATGGACTAAAATGAATTGATGTTTACTGATGAATAAAAACAGGTAGGTGTTGACTGATGAACTAAAAAAAGATGATGTTTATTGATTTATTAAACAAAACTTATGTTTACTGAGGGATAAAAAAGAGTTGATATTTACTGATAGATCAACCCAAACTGACGTTTACTGATCGATGAAAAAGGCTTTTTGTCTAACCATCTCTCTGTAAGTGTATTCGTTCCCTACACCTCTTTATCTATTTATCTGATTGTATCTCTATCCATCCTTCTATCTGTCGATTAGTTTGTCTATTAGCCATTTTGTCTGTCTCTCTTATTATTTGTTCATCTGCCTTTCCGTCTAATCAGCCTATTTGTTCGTTTATCTATCTATTTTTCGATCGGTTTGTGTGCCCTCTGCCTCTTATCTCTCTTCTGCGGTTGAGACCTGAGCTAGATGGGCATCTTCTCCCCTACCCCCAACATGCCCACTATCACAATGGGAATATTTCTCTAATTATATCTGCAAATTCATCATTATTTATTATAATTATTACTATATTAAGATTCTTATTACTAATGCTAATATGATTATCATTGTTTTAATTATAATTATTTTGTACTTAGTACTACTACATATACTGTGATTATTATTATTATTACTAATAAGATTATTTTTTTTGAATGGGTCAATTAAGTGTTGGTCTCTTTCTTCAAGCGGTTGGGTCGAAGTATTCACCCTAACGAACGACCCACACTGGGCAGCAATTAGCTACCCCCCCCCCCTCCACCGTTCCGCAAATCCACCCACACCTCAGCGGCACCTCATGCCCCCGCCCCCACCTCCGTTGCATTAAGCATCATTAACGCAGTGAGAGGCCGAAGGCACCCCACGGGGACCCGCGCTGACATATGCAGATGTTGTTTACAACTCGAATCAAATGACCCTAATGTTTCTCTCTCTTTCGCCCCCCCTCCCCCGCAACAACCACTCTTGAGTGAGGCATGGGTGTTATTATTTCAAAGGTTTTATTTCTAAGTTCTTACTTCGCTTTCTTTTGTTATTTGTAGGTTTTATCATTACTAACTTTTATTTTCTCTTATTTTTTTAAAATTTTGCTGTTTCTTAATTCTAAGTTCTAAGTATTTTTTGTATCCTGTCTAAGTTCTCATATCATTTATTTTGAAGTTTTTTCCTAACTGTAAGTTCATTTATGTCAAACTTCTAGCTTTAAAAAAAAGTTTTATGCTTATTTCGAAGTTTTAAGTTTTTAATTTTTCCTTTGGGGAAATATTGTCATTTACGTGGCTTTGCAATGAGTTATGAAGGGCAGTGAAGTGATGTCTCGTGATCAACAAGGGCATTTTCATTCAGTGGAAAAGACTGGGTCAATGTTGATTACTTAAAGGAGTCCGTAGAGCATGAGCTGGACTCACTCTCACGCCCAACGGGGAATGAATGACAACAGGCGCAATGGTGATTATAGGAGAGAGACGCTGCTCCTTCCCCAATCCATTGACTTGGTAGTAAAACACAGACTCCAGTGGTAAGGAGAAGTCGAAGACGACTAAAGTGTTGTACCAGTTGAGCGCTCTACCGAGTCCTTGGTCTGTTAAGAATCGCCTAATTCGTGAGTGCCGCGCAAGCAAGAAGCTTCTTAATACCTCTTTAACACAGGCGGGGCTCATCAGCGAAGTGAGGACACGTACGAAGTAGCGCTGCTAAATGCTACTCGCCCTCTTCTTCCGACACTCGTCACCAGTTAGTCCACGACTACTTATTCATTATTCACAGATAACATAATTATTTATCATTATGCCATTCCTCTATCCGTTCCCCGAAGACGTACTCGATAGGGAATAGTCGCCCCTCACGAGAACATTCAATGTATGAAAACGCAAAAAGGCACGAACTAAAACATCTCTCGTCGATCTGTCCAAAACTTTTCCTCCCAGTTAGGAAGAACATCTTTATATCTTCCAGGTATGTTCGAGTAACCTCATTCCCCCCTTTTTTCGTTTTATCCCCTCTAGTATCATTCCCCAGTTAGCATTATTACCCTACTCATGTTGGCTATTTTTATCTCCTTATCGTTATAGTTTAGACTTCGATATTATTTCTGTTAATCTCTTCCTACTCTTATTCGCCTTCGAGGAGATCTGTAGTGTATGGAACATAAATTCGCGATTGCTCGAATTAGGGTGGTAAAATGAGGTCATATCTGGCAGACTATGACCATCCCTTCCAAAGATGAGTAGTATGGAAGCATCTGTCACACTTCCTTAAACAAATTTGTATTTTCGGAATATTTATTTGCCCAAAATGAGGAGAATTCAGTGAAAGAATGTCTTAAATTCTGTCCACCATGCGGTCACCCTCCTAAGTTGAACTTCTGACCCATGCCATTACCCTTGGTGGATCCTTAAAAGAGGAACCTATAAGAATAATAATTATTATAATCACGTCTCATTATTTACATCTAAGTTTTCATAAATTTAATTTTCTAAGGAGTAAAACGATTTTTTGTTAAATCGTTTATCATATAAAAGCCAATGTCATGAAAATGGGACGGTAAATACTAAAATAATTCTGTATAATTTTATCAAGGTTTGTCCATTATTCTATTTAAGGACAATTAGATTTTTATATTATAAATGATTTTTCGAAAATTCACTTATAATTTTAAGGATATCTTAACTTTAAAATGTCCAACTTTAAACAGAAAATTAAACAATTGCTTGGTTAAAACTAAAGAAAATAATGAGTTCAAGATATTAACATAGATAAAATTAACTTAAATTAAATTGCCTGTTTAAGAAAAATCATAGGGAGGTTTCATCCCCACAAATAGATCAGACGTACTCTATTCAAAACCCCCCAAATACCTAACAATAAATAAATAAATCAAGCCTTTACACAAAACAAAAGTACAATGACACACGAATACTCAACCCTTATATAAATTTAGAGAATAAATATAAAACAAATTAATCAAACATTATATTAATCCCCAAATAAATATAACAACAAATAAATCAAGCCTCCATGTGAACTAAAAAAAATATATAACGAACAAATAAATCAAGCCTTTGTGTAAATACTAACGTAAATAAAACAAACAAATAAATTAAGCCTTTACGAAAAACAAGAATAAATATAACAAACAAATAATCAAGCCTTTATTTAAACACAAAAAATAAATATGACAAACAAATAAATTAAGCCATTATGTAATCACCAAAATAAATGTGACAAACAAATAAATCAAGCTAAATATACATATATAGGAAACAAATAAGTAAAGTTTTTATGTAAACACAAAAAATAAATATATAAAAAAATCAAACTTGTATGTAAACACAAAAATACATATAACAAACATAAATAAAGCCTTTATGTGCACTAAAAAATAAATAAAATAAACAAATAAATCAAGCCTCTATGTAAATCAAATATAAATTTAACAAATAAATAAATAAGTTTGTATGTAAACAGCAAAAATAATATAATAAACAAATAAATCAAGCCTTAATATAAAAATAATAAATACTGTCTAGTAGGGTGTGTTAATATTTTCAAATGGCCTTCGCACACTGAAAGTGTGGAGAGGTGCGTCAAAATGGTCACGGAAGCTGGTCACAAGAGACGCGAGGGTCATATAAAAGCTCAAATAGCAAAGCCGCCAACTAATGGCACAAAACGCAAGTAAAAAGGATCTCATCACCTTAGCTTTGTTTAAATAATTTATCAAACCTAAAAACTCTTTTTTTTTAAATTATAGACGATAATATTTTTTTAGTTAACTTATTTTCTTATTATTTTATTAATACATATAAATTGAGATGCCATTTTTATGTAGGTAGGAGTTATTTTACGGAACCTTTTGGGTTATATTATAATTTTTAATGCTTAAAGACAATAAAACATTGCTACACAATTACTCGATTTTCATTTTAGCGAAATCATCTCCAAAATCGACAGACCCTACTGTCTAGGCTTGTTAAAACGGACCCCGTTAGTAGGTGTATCGGATAAACAGAACGAATTCTGGCTTAAAGACGGACTGTTCGTAGATGACATAATCTGCCTCGATTTATATAACATGAAACATTAAATTCTAGTGAAAACAAAGAAAATAATTGTTAAAATAGTTAAAAAGCTAAAAAAATTAAGCATCTCTGTGAGTGGCCACTAGATGGCTCTGTCCGCTTGTTGTTTTTCACTGCCATCTTTTTTGGAGTAGCAGTCTTGTGTTGCTCTAAAATGATCGCTACTTTAGTGATTAGTGATCATTCATCCTTATAATATTTTACAACCATGGCTTCAAGAGAAACTAATAACCCAAAGAAGAAATGTGCGCCCCTTCTATCCGTGAACTAGAAACCGAAAATTAATAGGAAATTAGCGGCTTTTACGTCGGTGGCGAAAGTGTGTGAAGAAACGGTGCGGTAAAAGCAAACAGTTTCAGGAATGAAATTGGCAATTTACAATATTATTATTTTTTTATTTTTAAATTTTAAATAATTTTTATAAAATTGATATGATGTTTACAGTGAATTTTGGGTAATTTTGTTACTGTGGATTCTGGTCAGCGTACAGTGTTTATACTCCCAGAATCATTTATGTACCAACGATCCTATCATCGATTAAGCCAGGCATTCAGCTGAAACGGACACCCAAGCCCCACTATTAGTCCGTTTTAACGAGGGTAGACTGTATGTATGATAAATAGATAATTAACGCTCATATAAACCCAAAGAATAGATATAATAAACAAATAAATCAACGCTTATGTAAACAAGAAACGAAATATAAAAACATATAAATCACGCCTTTATATGAGCAAAAAATAAATATAACAATAAATAAATAACGCCTTTATTAAAACAAAAAATAAATATAATAAACGAATAAATCAAGTCTTTATATAACCCCCCAAAATACAAAAACAATGAATCAACCCTTTATGTAAACATAAAATAAATATAACAAACAAATAAATCAAGCCACATAAATATAAAAACAAATAAATAATTTTTTTTTTTAAATTAACCTGTATATAAACACAAAAAATAAGTATAAGACTAATAAAACAAGCCTTTGTGCAAACAAAATGCATATAGCAATAAATAAATCAAGCCTTTATATAAACACAAAAAATAAATATATCAAACCTTTCTGTAAACAAAAACATAAATATAAAACTCGTTCCATCGAAAAACATTTTCTGACGATGGAGCGACTGTGTTTTTCCGAAAGTGTAGTTTCTTTATTAACTTAATCCAACATAATAACGAAATTAATATACAGGGTGATCTAAAAGTCACCCTACTAAGTCAAAACTGATTTCTTTTTATTTAATAAGTGTGTTACTTTTATTTATAAAATTATATTGTTATTAAAAACTATTGGGTTGAAGAATAAGTTCTTGCGGTTTTATCAAATTTATTCATTACCATTGACAATTTTAGAAAAACTTCATTTTTAATTGATAACAAAATGCAATTTAATCAATAATGTATTCTCCCTTGTTATTTACGACTTCTTCCCAACGTTCAACTAGTTTTTCGATGCCTCTGCAATAAAAATCTTTGGATTCTGACTCGAAGAATTCGTCTAACCAAGTTTTTAATTCCTCAACAGTATTGAACGAAACGCCGCGTAAATTGTTGGAGAGCGATAGGATCAGATGGAAATCCGATGGAGCCAAGTCTGGCGAATATGGAGGATGCGGCAGGATTTCCAAATTAAGCGTTTGGATGGCGTCTTTTATCATATTGGCAATGTGGGCACGAACATTGTCGTGTTGCAGAAGGACTCCATAACGTCGATGAGGTCACCTTTCACGAATAGATTCGGCGAGTCGATACATTTGTTGAACGTAGAGTTATGCATTGACAATCTCGTTGTTCGCAAGGAGCACATAAATAATGATGTCTTCACAATCCCACCACACACACAGCATCGTCTTTCGTGGATGAAGTCCTTGCTTTAATCGCGGAAGTGTTTTTTTTATTGGGGCTAAGCCATTGTTTTCGATGGTTCATGTTGACATAAACACACCACTTTTCGTCGCCAGTGATGATGCGGTGAAGAAATCTATCCTTATATTCACGAGTAGCCTCGTGACGAGCAAGTAAACCTGCTGCAATCGTGGAGCGTTGAAGTTTGTTGCTTTCGCTCAAAGTGTGTGGAACCCATGTACCGAGTTTTTTTAACTTTTCCCATCGAATGAAGGTGATTCACTACAGTTTTCTGATCACACACCAATTGTACAGCCAATTCTCTAGTCGATTGACGAGGATTTTCATGAAGAAGGTCGTTCAATCGATCTTCATCCAACTTAATGGGGCGACCAGAACGTTCTTCGTCATTAAGATTGAAATGACCGTTTTTGAAACGTGAAAACTACCATCGAGCTGTCCTTTCTGATAAAGAATTTTCTCGGTACACAGCACAAATATCGCGACGAGCTTGGGCTGCGTTTGCATTGTTCCCGTCTTGATTGAAAATGAATAACAACAAGTGTCGAAAATGCGCCTTTATTTCAACTTGACATTCCATTTTGAGGATACAGAACAATAATTAAATTAACACAACTTTTAAATAAACCGCAATGACTTATTACTCAACTTCAAGACGTAGCCTAAGCAAAAGCCTAATAGTCTACGCTGTTAAGAGACGTAGCCTATGCAAATTTTGCTCTCATTGTTTATTATTGTTTCTTAATATGTGCACAAATCACTTCAACAAAACTTAAATCAACACAACATTTAAAAAAAAACGCAAGAACTTATTCCTCAACCTAATAAATACCATTTATTTCCTTCTAAAAAAATATTTTAAGAATTTTTCCTTGATAGAGCTAACTTATGGCAGTCTGTATTATCATTATCACCATCAACCACTTTTTTTATTAACGTAAACATCACATTAACACATAAGGTAAACTAAAACATTTTAGTAACTACTACACTAAGAGTTTATTGACAAAGTTTAACAATTTTTGAAGAAAAGACTGGGCGGGTGAATTCCATGGTGGACAAAAAACTTCCCTATCTTTTATTTAGTTTAATCCTTCAAATATTACTATATTATAGTTTAATTTAATAGGCAATGAATTTCTATATTTTTATATTAATCGAGAGAATTGTAAAACACGATTTGCCAATTTGTTTTATTAGAAATTGAGACAAGAAACGAAATTTTGTCAAATTTTCTTCTTGTTTTTTAAGGCCTTTCCGTGACACTAAGGATCATCTTTAATTGGGCCGCGACCGTGGATTTGAGAACCATTGCTCTATAATTTCTCCATAACACTGTAACAAAATTTCACTTTGGTCTTGTACTTCGGTTAAAAGTGTTATTTCCTAATTGTTTGTGGCTCTATTAGATGAAAAAAAGTCAATTTTAAATCCCCAAACTTTGCTTTTGTGGCTAGGACATTGACTTTTTAAATTAGCCCATTTATGGTAAATAACATTATTTTGATGCAAATAGTAAAAAATATATAAAAAGATTTAAGGGTTATCTTTTTTTTAAGGTATGGGAAAAACATGATATACTGTATTTAAAAAGTTATAGAAACAGTAATACAATAGTAATAGCTATTATTTCCCTTATATTTTGTTTTTTGCGACCTGGACAGCAATGGCAGTTCTCTTGCATTCCGCATAGATTCAGCACTAATTTGGTGAAAAATAAACTGTAGATCTTTCTAGAACTTTCGAGAACTTTTTATATGTTTGAAGAATTTCTAGAACATTCTGGCAACGTAGATGACTGTATAAAAACAAAGAACGTCTACTCAACAGATGGTACATACAGCGATCGATTTCTACGTGAGCTCTTCAACCTAAGAGAAGTCTTAGCCGGCAAAGGAGGAAACGTTGAGGGCAAGTCACCTCCAGCACACTCCCGCTCACCAACGGTTTTCTCGAGGACGAGATTTACTCACCATCTACCAGTACCCCCGGACCTAAATAGGACCTTAAGTCACCCCCCCCCCTAGCCCCCCCCCCTGAATAAAAATACCTTTATTTCCTTGGCACGTCATTCTCATATGACGTGCTAACCCCCCCCCCCCCCATCCCTGCTCCGCCGTGATGTCTGGCTCCGTGAACGTGACTCTACACATATAGCTTCGTTGCAACTATGCCGTTCTACTTAGAAAAGGCATAATTGAAAACTCTGGGGAAAGGAGGTCTGAGGCTTACCCCGCTGCGGAACCCAGAGGAAGAAGTAACCTGGTTTGGGATTCAGTTACAAACGCGGGGAGGCATAACAACCTACCCTGCGGCACCGTCCAGGACCACAGAGGGAGACTCTTCCGTCTCTGTGAGATGTCGGACGTAACTGTTAAATAACCAAAACCCAATAGAGGGGGCGGCACCCCGACTGGAGTCAGTTGATTCTGGCTTCAGTCATCATTAAGTCCGCCATGTTTTTACACCCTCTGAGGAGCCCAACCAGGTCCATAAAATCATCCATCACCCTTCACCACATTCGAGTCATGTTCACGGGGTCCTCATCGGCGGGGCGGGGGCCTTCCCATAAAAGTTAAAAACCGTAAATCCACAAAATGGCAAATACCTCTCACCTCACACTAACGAGCACCACACAACCAGCACCCGACACAATCGACCACCACACATTGCTCAGGCTAGCCTCTACCCACGACACACCGATAACAAACATAATTAAACTACGCACAGGCCACAAGCTCGTCTTCCGCTCGCAGGAGGACGCGCTAACCTTCCACCAAAACGCCACCACTACACTAAATACACACAACCTGCAGACAAGACTCGCTGATGGTATCATGAAACAATACCAAATACGCATCACAAGGACCAACCCTTTGTGGCTGGCCTTCACAAACGATGACCTTCGCTCGCACCTCCGTCAGGAGTACGGGGAGGAGGTCATTAAGGACCTGTACTTCAACAGGTCAAAAAACTGGGCAGTAATTACACTGTCCAGTGACAACACTAAAAACATGCTGCTAGACCAAGGTATTAAGGTCTGCGGCACCCTCACAAACCCAACACACATTGAAGAACAACACAACATAAGACCCACACAATGCCACGGGTGCTATAAAACCGGTCACAGCACCAATACCTGCACTGCAGACCTAATCTGCTCAAAGTGCAGTGCAGCGGGGCACCACTACACGACCTGCACCTCCACCACAACCCGCTGTGCAAACTGTGGCGGCGACCACGTCGCCGTCTACCCCAGGTGCCCTTACCTAGGCAAGGCACGCCACGACGCCGTGGAGGCCATCCGGCACCCACAACCAAACACACGCATAACCACACACCCCGCCCCCGCCCCCCCTCCCCTCACCATGTCATTCGCCGCTGCTGCCAGCCCTACGCTGCCGGCTCCCCCTGTTCTACCCCCGACGCACCCCCCCCCCTGCAGCAACCACACCCCACCCACACATCCCTCCCCCCCACCCCAGCTCAGAACACTCAGAGACTCCCACTACTACCAACACCCACACACCACACTGCCACCCCCACACCACTCTACACGCCCACCCCCACCCCACTCTACACCCCCACCCCCACCCCAACCAACCCCACCCCTGCGACAACACAAAAACCAAATTACACCTGGCCACCCTGCTCTCAGCGGTGGCAAAAGACATGTCGAGGGGTGACCCCCGACTATACGCGAACATACTCAACACACTATTCGCCTCCAACGGCATAGAGCAAATCACCTTTCCCGAGAAGGTGTTCGCTCTAATAGACGCACACACATCCAGACCTGCACTCCTCCCCACCCCGACGGGTACACACCCCTGCCCGCAGGGAACCACCGCCCCCCACTCTCACCACGCTCTCCCTGCACCTTCCTCAGCCACTGCCCAAGCCCCCATTCACACAACCTATCCTCCTCGCGCTTCTTCCACCCCTCTATCCAAACCCCGCCTACCTCCCACTGCCACCACCCCCCTCGCACCCATCTCAGCCTCCTCTCCCACAGCCTCCACTGTCACTCCAACCCCCTCGCAGCCCACTACACCCCGTGCTAACCCCCAAAACCCCACGCCCAAGCCCCAACCGCGTAGACAGGCACGGGACAAACAAACCCCCCTCTCTCCTGTTTCCACTCCTTCCTCGCTCCCTACTGCTTCCCCCTCCACTCCTTCTCAATCCTCCCCTTCTCAACACACCCCTTCTCACTCTACTCCTTCTAACTCTACTCCTTCTCACTCCTCTCCTCCCCCGCCTTCCGCCCCTTCACCTAAGACTCCTTCCCCTCCAACCCCCCTTCTGCCTCCACCCCCCCTCCGCCGTCCCCACCTCCTCTCTCCCCCGACACCCCTCCTCTCATAATCTGCACCTCCCCAACCATCTCCAGCCCTTCATCCTCCAGCTCTACACCGCCCACCTCCGTCACGAACTCCCCCCCACCAAGACACCACCCCACCCAAAGCCACCACCTCCACAGAACACACTCCTCCACCCACTACGGCTCCCCCACCCAATAACTCGGCCGTGCCTCACAAACACGCATCAACACGTGTCAAGGTACTCACCCCCTCACGCCTCCTGGGCTATAACCAAGGAGAAAGGGACGATTCCTGGCAAGTCAGCCTCCCGCGCACTAAGACCACGACAATAGGTCGCACTAGTGTAGTACAATTAAACGTACGCAGTTGGCACGGTATTCGTCATACGGTCGCCAACTGGGTACTCAACACACAAAGACCCGACATCATACTTCTAAACTCCACCAGCTTACACCCTCCCAACAACAGACTCCGCATTGCAGGCTATCACACATACTTATCCCCACAGGCGCGGCACCTAGGATCTGCAATCCTAGTAAAGCGCAACATACACCACTCCCTCGTCAACACACGCGACACCTCCTTTCTAGCCTGCAAAATCGACACAACCTCTGGTGTCATAATAGTGGCCACTCATTACAGACCACCACGATTACAGCTAAACTTAGAAGTCCTACTCCGGGCCCTTTCTAACTACAACCTACCCATCTTCTTTGCGGGGGACCTCAACGCTTTTCACCCGACACTCCTTTCTAACAACACGAACGATGCGGGCAGTTACTTGGCCGGTGCCTTGCGGCGTCACCGCTGCGAGCACATCGGCCCTGCCTTCCCTACGTTCTTTGGCACGCGCGGAGGCACCACATCCCCGGATGTGGTCTTCCGTAACGACCATGCCACACGTTTCTACACACACATTGCACCCGGTCCCCACCTACTATCAGACCACATACCAATATGCCTTCTCATATCCACATCCCCCATACTCATTCCCACATCACCTCTATACGACTACAAAAATACAAACTGGGCTGAATTCAGAAGCCACATATCCACAAACACACCACATAACCTCGACCTGGAGAACACCAATCCAGGACAAATAGACCACCACTGGTGCTCACTTTTAGACACCATCACCACCGCACGTAATCTACACTCACCACACAAAAACTACACCTGCCTAAAACATTTCACCTTTTCAATACACACACAGAGACTTATCACACAGTACAACAACCACTACACCAGAGGCCCACGACAACAGAACATCAACCAGCTACGTGCCCGCATCCTTCAATGCGTGCAGCTAGATAGGAACCGGCAGTGGCGTGAGGTCGTCCGCATCGCGGACGACACCCGCTGCATGGACCCTTCCTTCTTCTGGCGGCACGTGAAAAGGATGCTGGGTACGGAACCATCCAAACCTATAACACTGAAAATAAACAACCACACACTCACAGACACCAATGACATCCTCGACGCATTCAGGTCCCACTGGGACACAGTACACACCCACAACCCACCAAAACCACATGCGCAGGAGCACTTCCAAGACATTCAGGAATGGTGCCGGACTCATGCTCACGAGCTGAGGCCTGCCCCCCTGATACGTATGGAGGTGCTCGACTACACGTCCACACTTACCACTCCAATCACCGTCGAGGAAACAAAACACTACATAAAATCGACACCAAAACGCGCCCTCGGCCCCTCCGGCCTACCGGCCACACTAATTCATAACCTCCCCGCAGACATATACCCCACACTCACACACCTATTCAATGCCTCTCTAGCCTCAGGCCACTTTCCCAAAATATTCAAAGTCTCTCACAATATACTCCTTCATAAACAACACAAAGACCCAAAACACCCAAACAACTACAGGCCTATTGCTCTATTAGAGCAACCAGGCAAAATACTCGAACGCATGGTCAACTGCCGCCTACGGGAGTTCCTGGAAGAGAGGGACTGGTTCTCCCCCCATCAATACGGGTTCAGGAGGGGCAGGTCCACTCAGGCGGCCGTGACCATCGTACACGACAGAATACAGAAGAAACGACAGATACACCAAAAGACTCTCTCCGTCAGTAAGGACGTGGAGAAGGCCTTTGACAAGGTGTGGCACGAGGGACTCCGTTGGAAACTCGCCAACAACACGGAGTTACCTCTCTGCACCAGAAGGCTCCTCTCACACTACCTCACTGGACGGCGATGCCACATCAGATATAACAACACTCTATCAAGACCCTTCACACCACGCTCAGGCGTTCCCCAAGGAAGCGTTCTGGCACCCACACTCTACATCATGTTCACAAATGACACCCCACGCCCACCAGAAAACTGCGTTCACACTTACATAGTGGCCTACGCCGACGACGAGACCATTCTCGTCAGCGGCCGGGCCCCCGAAGAAATCGCGCTCCATGCACAAAGAATACTTGACGAGAAGACAGACTACGAGGACAAATGGCTGATTGCCACGAATCCTCAGAAGACACAGATGACACTCTACGGCGCTAGAGATCACTTCATGCACAACCTACAAATCTACTCACACACACCAAACATGATCCACCAAAACCCAACAAGGCTCGCATACACACAGTGCACCAAAATCCTGGGGGTAACATTCGACAAATCCCTCAGGTTCAACTTACACCAGAACATAATACAAGCAAGAGCCTCACGTACAAACACATTGCTGGGTAGGTTCTACCCAGCGAGTAAAAAATTAAAACTACACCTATACAAAGCACTCGTGCGTCCCATTCTCACGTACGCCCCACTGTCACTCGTAACCTCGAGCGACACCTGGAAGCGAAAGGCTCAGCGCATTCAGAACTCTGCTCTGAATTGCGCTTGCCGTTCGCCGCTGTACTCGAGAATGGACGCACTACACAACAACAACAACAAACTAACTCCTCTCAACACCTACGCTCACACCAGACTCACAAAACAACTTGAAAAACTCACCACAGACCCACTTTACACCTCGCTACATGTAAGAAGGTACGCGATGGCGCCGCGATATCCCGCGGTCCACGAACACCTGCCACCCGTACCATTCTTCGCATAAAACCAAAAAGGCATCGTGAATAACGCGTTTCCGGATGGACTGTCAGCCTCCCCCCCTGACTTGCCCCCAACCCTCGCCCAGTCAATTACCACATAACCTACACCCTCACTACAACACCTCGCTTCGGTGTATAGCCACCAACCTATCTACTCTCGCTGTCCCTTTCTTAAATATTTTCCGCAACGCTCCTCTCTGACTACCCGACTGCCGTATTACAGCAGTCCCTCTCTGTTCTTTCTATACACAAAATGCAATGCAATGCTCAACAGATAAGTTTAACTCTAGCCGTCACAGTGCAGACATCGTCACTCGTCATTGCTAGAAGCATTCGTCACACATAGCATCAAGAGGTTGTAAGCATCCGACAGACGCATTTTGCTCTGTCTGCCGCGAATTTATGTGGACAAGAGCGAAAGAGTACTCTGTAGAGAGATCTGTTAAAGCGTGTGAGGCCTACAAGGCCTATTTCGGTATGCCAGTCGGAGATCAAACAAACCTTGAGCATCTCGTTTCACCTGCGAGCTCTGCAAAAGAACTCTAGAAGGTAATATATATATATATATATATATATATATATATATATATATATATATATATATATATATATATATATAATATTTTGTTTATTTGGATAGTAAATTTTTTTTCAACATATCTAATAACACTAAGTGAAAAGTATTTGTATATTTCTACTTATGGTTTCATTTTGTTTTTTCACAGGATGGTACAGAGGAGAAAAGGGAGCTATGAATTAATTTCGCAATCCCACGAATTTGGAGGGAACCATCTGACCACTCAAGCAATTGTTTTTTCTGCATGGTGAACCATCCGACCACTCAAGCAATTGTTTTTTCTGCATGGTGAACCATTCCAAGCGTCGATCAGGCAAAAATGCGCCTGTTATCATGTATCCAGAGCTTCAGTCATCTATTGCGCTAGTACCACACAGTTATGAGCTCCCGTACCCACTCCTCCAAAAAGAGTGCAGGACTTTTTAGAAAGGAAAAGCAGTTCAGAATAGGATGATTTCATTGATCCAGATTACAGAGGTGCAAATGAAGAGAGAAACCCATACTACCCCAACTTAGAAGATTTCAACGACCTTGTTAGAGATCTTGTTCTTACAAAGTTCAATGCCGAGCTTTTAACTTCGAGACTCAAGCAATGGGATTTGTTATATGAGAGTGTGCAAATATCAGTGTTTTTCAAACTTTTTCACACGTGAAGATGAACTTTGCTTTTGTCACAATGTGACCGGTCTATTTGAGGCAATCGGAATCGCCCGTAATCCCAACGAGTCGCGCCTCTTCATTGACAGCTCGTCCAGGAGCCTCAAATCAGTCCTGCTTCATAACAAGAGCATGTACCATCTCTTCCCCTTTCTCACTCGGTCCAGCTCAAAGAGGAATACAGCAGTGTCAAGATCTTGTTAGATGCATTGAAATATGAAGAATACGGTTGGGATGTTATTGGAGACTTCAAAATAGTGGCCTTCTTAATGGGTATCCAAGGCAGCTTTAGAAAGTTTCCTTGTTATCTTTGCCTCTGGGATAGCAGGGCCACCATGGCACACTACTATCAGCGGGATTGGCCATAACGGACCGAGTTTAGTATGGGGAGAAAAAAACGTCAAATGGGAACCTTTGTTGGACCCCCGAAGAGTACTGTTTCCTCCTCTGCACTTAAAATTGGGCCTTATGAAACAATTCGTCAGAGCTCTAGATAAGGAGTCTACAGCTTGAAAGTATCTCCAAGATTTCTTTCCTAAGCTATCTGCGGCAGAGGTGGAAACCGGGATCTTCGTTGGTCCACAAATAAAAAAAACATAATGGAGTGCAAGGAGTTTCCCGAGAAGCTCACTAGGGCAGAAAAAGCAGCGTGGGACAGCTTTATCGCAGTGGTTCTGGCTTCCTAGGTAATCATAAAGCCGAAAACTAGCTAGAGCTTGTTGAGAACTTGGTGAGAAACTACGGCAAGATGGGTTGCAGGATGTTCCTAAAAGTCCATATTCTTGACGCTCATCCTGATAAATTTAAGGAGAACATGGGAGAGTACTCCGAGGAACCTGGCGAGCGCTTTCATCAGGATCTACTGGACTTTGAACGCCGTTATCAAGGATCGAATAATGAAAATCTGATGGAGGACTATATTTGGGGGCGGATTCGTGAAAGTAATTTACCGTATATGCGGAAATCACGGAAAACTACTCATTTCTAATATTTTAATTGTCTCACTTATGTAATATCTAGAATAAATAAATGTTATTTTTGTATCATGTTTTTTTGTTTCTACTTTATGCAAATGAAAGTTCAAATTTGAAACTTCCTTCCAGAGGGAAGGTAAATTTCATATAAATATCATTATCCTGGACACAAAAGCAAAGTTTGAAATAAATAAGCGTTTTTTCACGTATTCTAGACACAAGCAAATAGAAAATAACAGTTGCTACTCAAAGACAAAAATCGTGTTACACAGTGAATTGGCTATGGACTCATCAATGAAAAATAAACAATCCACGAGAGAATTCATTCAAACATGAATATGAGTAATTCTAGAGTCAGATTATAATATTTTTTTTTTAATTTTAAAGATGGTTGTTATCTCAAATTTATCTCAATAAATATCTCTATTAAATATTTTGAATATATCCTCTTTGGAATTCGTCCTTTCGGGTTGAATACCACTATCGCCCCTTATTATTTTATGACATTTCCCTGTCTATAAGTTCCCTGATTCCCAATTTGCATAATATTTAGTCTTTTGAAATGAGTATCTAATCTATGAAAAAAGGAGTTAAAGTTTTCGTCCTTATATGAAAAAAGTCTTTAGAATATTTATTCTACATCTTCCAGGGCCCAGCTTTCAATCACTAATTTTAATTCATTCGTAGTGGATTGATATGTTTTCCATTCTAACATCTGAATTTATAAACTTGGATCAGCTCCACTTCAATCGTTTTGTTCCTACAGTCTCCTATATAAATATGTCTCAGTCTGAGGTATCAATTTGCTGACAGGACGTTAATCCCTTTCAGGCTATGATTATGCCCTGCCCCAAATGGAAGACGAGAAGTGTAATTCATTTTCTAAGTGAGGGCGAACCAGAACCTTTTAAATGGGCGCAATTATATCTTTGATTTATATGTAAAATTTATCTGAATAAATCAGTCTTCTGTTCGGTTTCTTTGACGGTAAATTTAAAATCATTGTTTACCATAAGAAAACAACCGTCGTAACTGAAGAAATTTATTGCAAGCATTATACTAATTTAGAGAATATACAACCGGTTCTCACTCTTAGTCCTAAATTTAAGGACTTGAACGGGTTGTACATTCTTGTAGAATCGTATTTTTGAATCATTCGCACCTCTCGCAAATGGATACATTTGCCAAACACAAGTCTGTTTTATGGAAGCCAAGTTGAGGCGATGCAAGAGTTCAATAGTTTTGTGTCTTGATTATATTATAAATTTTTGTCAATTATGGACCACTGGATGATTTGG
This sequence comes from Ceratothoa steindachneri, assembly GCA_963969495.1. Classification (NCBI taxonomy): domain Eukaryota; kingdom Metazoa; phylum Arthropoda; class Malacostraca; order Isopoda; family Cymothoidae; genus Ceratothoa; species Ceratothoa steindachneri. The sequence continues at coordinate 3,750,213 of OZ018323.1, forward strand.
AATATAATTGCCTGATAAGGATCAATTCTTTTGACTTTTATGACCATATTGGCTACTTTATATCTTAGGAGGACGAATGTTTATTTGAAAGATTTATTAAATAATATAGTCAGCGGTTTTGTACGCCAGATTGGAGCCGGGAGATTTGTAGACCTTCATTCTTTCAATAACAATACCGGTGTTCAGTAACAAATGTATTGCTTAAGATCTTCTTTAGTGAAGTGAGAACTTTCGGGATGTTGTCTTTAGTCTTTTCTTGCGATCATTTAGGATATATGTCACAGAGTCTTCTTGCATTCAACATTTGTGGAATGGTAAATTCCTTTTGCTAGTGTGGATGGGGAGACGAAAAACAACGGAGGCATCTCTGTAAGAAGGCTTTGAAAAGTTCTATCTACAAGTTTAAAATACTTGTCGTATTGGAGCTTAGTAGGAATAACTGTTGACTTACACGACGTTGCACGGGTGAAAATTTAATTTGAAATGTATATACAGATCAGTATTTTTATTCAGCTAGGCTACGCAGACTAAGCAGTGAATATATATTAACACATTATATTTTTATGTATGGCAGTGAATAGGATCTGTATTCATGTCTGGTAAAAAAATACAAACTTCTATCTGACATCTGGTAACAAGAAATAAGCTCCTTGGAATTACAAACTATTCATTCGAAAGTAGATTGCAATTGTCAATTTTCTCATCAAATCCTGAACAAAATGCAAGATAAATACCACAATTACATTTATTGTAAAATGCTCTAGTTATAATGAAATTATTTTAAACTTGATGTTTAACCATTTTGTTTCCTATAGCGAATAAATAAACGTAATCCCCCTTTATATATGTAGGGTTGTGATGCTCATATATATCACAGAACTATTTCTTGACTTTCCAAAGATTGGGATATTAAAGACATCGTCTTGACTACCGGACTTTTATTCGGACCAAATAAAATCTTCTGCGGGATCAACAAAATGATATTTGAAGGAACGGCTTTAGCCTTGTAAAGTAAAATAATGACTCGGTTGACGAACGGCTGAGAACTAATTAAGTCGCTCGAATTGATTTGATGGCCAACCACTGACTTTCCCACCACACATTGTTTGGTTTTAATTGAACTTCGGAGCCGCAATGCAGTTGAAGTGTGGAACTCAAGAAAATTATGAGGCCTCAGGTAATTAACGCTCGACGAAAATAATGAGTACAATAAACAAGGACTGAATCAGGTCTGAATTGAATTGTGTCCGATTCGCAAAGTGAGGCCCTTTTAAATGCCTACATAAAATTCTAAGACACAACCCTCTCCCATCGTCCACCTACTCTCTTGTAGGTAGTGGTTAGTAAAATGGCGTGCGCTGATTTGGTTTGATCAAGGTTTGTTTGTGTGTTGTGTTGAAGTGCAAGTACATAGTCTTTCTTATGCTCGGCGTGGCTTTGATAATTATAGAAACCGGGAATATCTGGTTCGTTGCTATCTTGCTAAGTGTAATTTAATTGCTTGAATTTGAAAGTTGTACTGAGGAAACTTTATTGAACTGTGAGCAAGAGTGGAGTCTGAAATGAGGAAATATTTGGACTACGGAATATATATAAACTTTTGTCTTTGCATACAACAACTTTGGGAGTAATATTTGAAAAATAGCATTCCACTCTTCCTTTACCTAACGCCCATAGGTTGTACCTTGTAACACTTGAGGGTTTTTCCTAGTTTACCACATTTTTGAGGGTCACCCATGAATTTTCGATTAGATTAAGATCAGGAGGTTTGTAGCTTATGGACCTAATAGTTTGTGCGCTGTTGTCCGAGCCAGTTCGTAACCATCAGTCAGGACTGCAGCAAAACCATCATAAAATTGCTTATGGCTTGTTGGGAAGAGTCACCTTTGGAGGATACTTGATGCTGTTTTATTTAGAAGCTGACTTAGCAAGGGGGCTGTGCCGGCCCTTGGACTCCCTTGTACGTCCTGCAGCCTCCTTTGGTCGACCTATACATGCTTCTCTGATTTTCATAATCTTGTGAATTGTCCTTTATGTTCCTATGCAGCGATTTCTACACAGTAAATAACATTTTGATGATAGTTTATCCAGTTTGTTTAAGAGAGTATCGTTGTTAGCAAAGGAAAACAATGATACCAAAGATTCTAGTCTGCATTCGGCATTATTTTCATTTGAATTTTACACTAAAAATCGCATTTTACTCTATTAACCTTAAAGCAGTTGGTTGGCGAACGAAATATTTCGAATGACTAAATAAATCTGATTTGGTTGGAATGGTTGCATTTAAATTTTACCTCCATATTAAATTTATCTCAAAATCTTAAAGAAGAATTTCTTTTATTACACTGCACAACAAATTTGAGGCATTTTTTATGTTTGGGGGAATGTTTTGTTATATATCTTCGAGTCTGCTGATTCCAAAATGACCTCTTCTTTTCTTCTAGCTTCGATAGTTTTATCATAAACTAACAAAGATATCCGGCGTTGTCGGGGCCTAAAAAATATCTTGAACAAATTAAATTCTTTGTTTAAGTCAAAATTACGCAATTAAAAGTTGGTAGGTATAAGAATGTAAGGTTTATTTTAATTTTGAGTAATGGAGTAGTTTATCATGAAAGACTAACAGAGAACGATTTTTCACAATAGAGTAGTGCAAGAGGGCGAGCAAAAGGGTGGCAGCCACAGACTTTAAAGCGTGCATCAAGCAGATGGGCGCTAGTTTAACAAAATCTCTAAATTATTCGAGTCTCGGGCATGCTGACAATAGGTATTATCGCATATTATAAACACTGAAGTCACATAAATGTTCTGGCAAACCTTAATTTTTCCACGGAAAATGTTGATGTTTTAATTGCAACTCCTAGCCGCGAGTATTGTCCAAAGAAACCTAGAAAGGGTAAAATTCGAACCTAACCAAACCTAACCTAACAGCCAGGTGGCACCACTTTTTGTAAATCTGAGTAGCCTATGATAGCCCCAATGGTGACCTTTGTTGGCCTTCGAGGTCGCTCTATAGCGGTCATATATATACATACATACATACATACATACAAACAGACTTTCGGAAATATATATTAGATAAAGGATGCATTTGTTATGCTTCAGAAATTTAGTCAAAAGTTGAAATACTTATCTACCCTACATTTCCTAAGGGAATAAATGAAATTTTAAAAAATGGTCTGTTTATACAATTATTTGAATCTGCTGATTGCAAAAATTACCTTATATTTTTTAGCATCAAGGGTTTTATCATAAGGAATATATTTTTTAATAATCTCAGACACTTAAACAAAATTGAATAAAAGGATGAAATATTTATATACACTACATTTTATAAGAAAATAACTGAAATAGAAACAAAATATTTTCTTACTATGAAAGCATAAATCATCATAGAACAACATAATATTCCATTTCTACACGGGATTTTCTTTTGTATACCACACACAGCACATCTCTCATCAAACTTCGCAAGTAGCATGGCTTAATTCCATCTCCACTGCTAACTCTTATCCTCAGTTGGAAAATTTGGGACACTCCCGTGTCCCAAATTTCTCTGTCGAAGTCCAGTGGTGTACATTTAGAGACATTCTAAAGCCAAGTTCTCTATAACACAATTCATTTTCCCACCATCTCTTTTTAGTTCTCAGACTTATTTTTGCTCAAGAATCGTTGTAATACTAACCAAAATGCATTTTTTCACCAAATGATATTTTGTCTTCCAAATCTTTAGATGTCAACATTTTGCTAAATTTGTGAGCCAATGAAGATGACACTTTTGACTTTAGCCTCACATAATTTTGGGAACATTAAACGTTCATGTTTAGGTGCTTTACTTTCTGGGTTTAATGCTTTGATAAACTGTTTCAAAGCACTATCAAACCTCACATTCGGATAACAGAAGCAAACACTAACCACTCTATAGAAGCAATTTACCCGCACCACCCCCACTTACGCAGCCCCAGCGTGGTACCCAACCCTCACCAAACCCACACACAAGCTCTAAACAACTCAGAATAACGGAAGTACAATCATCACTCAATACACTCGAACCACACAAACCCCACCTCCACGCCAAA
>OZ018323.1:3759291-3894291 GCA_963969495.1 Ceratothoa steindachneri
CCATTCACTCTCTAGGATGGATCCACTTTAGTAAGTACCCAAAATTACCGTTTTTATATTAAATGTTTTTTAACTCTTACAGTCTTTACAAAATTAAAAACAAAGTTTAAATTTACTATCTTTAAATAATGCCAGGTCAATTTCTCTTATAGTTTTTAATTAATTTCTGCAATAAACCTTAAATTTATTAACTAATTTTTTAGTCAGTTTTAAAGCAAATTTAACTGTTGCCAAGTCATATTTAATAACAAAAAAATTAACTTATAGTACATTTTGTTGATATTTTATAATTGGTCACCTTTTAAAATAATATCTTGTTGGCCTTTTTAAGTTTTCTTCTTATGTATTAGCAATTTTTTGAGTCAGTTTTAAAGCAAATCTAACTGTTGCCAAGTCATATTTTAAATTTTTAACTTATAGTACATTTTACTGATATTTTATAATTGTTTACTTTTTAAAATAATGTCTTGTTGGCCCTGCCAAGTTTTCTTCATATGTATTAACTTTGTAAACTTATTCTAGCCTGAAGATGAAAACTTGTAGTTTTCGAAACGTAGTGAAAAATTAAATGATGCTGCATCTGTTTCTCGTGGCTCTGGGATTTATCCTCAATATTAAATGCAGGCTTCACGGCCGAGCTCCATATGGATATATATATATATATATATATATATATATATATATATATATATATATATATATATATATATATATATATATGATCAATTAGCCTATTACAAAATTTCAATATTTTTGCTGATTTCATAAATTAATATTTTTGTAACAATTTCATTACTAGACCTGAAAGTTTGAAGCGAGTAAGATTTTCACGGATACGAGAATCAACAAACCATTAGTGAACTTAGGTTGCATCTGTAAATCAAACTTGCGTGCCCTTAAAACCATTACATGGGGCCTATCCGAGTTTTTAATTTTTGTTAACCCATAAATTTGTTTGTTGAAAGAGATAATATTTAGTGATTTATATTTATATACTCCAAGTATAGTAAATGTTTATTTATTTTTGTTGTATTGTTGCATTACTTTGTTGTATTTTTATCTCAATATGTCTGCCGTAAAACAATTTATTGTTAGTCCGTCTGTCAGCATGTTGCCCACCTTGGGCAAAAGTGAATTGATACAATTTGCCACTTCTATTGAAATCGAGGTACCAAAATCTTGGACCAAAAAGCAGATGTCAAACACTATTTTTAGATACTTTAATTTTGATTTTGAAGAAGTGAGTGTTAATGAGGTAGTCTCAGATGACTTGTTTCTCCGAAAGGAAAAGGAAAAAAGTCAGTCGATCGAAGGAAGTCCTATGTGGCATCAAGTAAATAAATGCACCTCTTTTGAGGATGATGAAGGAAAGGTGATACTCCTTTGCCGGTTAGGATTCTCAGGAGAAAAAGTTAGTTTAGTTTCGAGAAATTCATTTTGGATTTCCGATAGAATGCTTACTGTAGAGTATGTTAAGATTAAAAGGATTAATGAAATTACAAACGTCCCCTTTAGCCAAGGTATATGTACTTACAGTCTGATTTTAGAATCGATATTATTCATCTGGTGTGTATGGTACACTGTTCAATCAAAAGGTTGATGCCATTTTGAGTAATGATATTGCGGGGTAGACAGTTGTGCCGTGTCCTGTCAGCATGGACGAGCCCTCATCGAAGTAGACACAAAGATGACTGAAGGTGGGATGGTTAATTTCCTTTCTTGTATGGTAACCTCGTGATAAAGATTCTCGAGTCTCTTTGTTGTAAAAGCCAGAAAATTATTTACTAATTACAATCAGAAGGAGGAAGAAAAAATAGTGCAATATTAATATGCTAAAGAAGTATTTCGATCGAAGTGATTGTAAAAGTGTCAGTGAAACAAGTGTGGAGAGACCCTCAGACGATTCAGTAGAGGATGTTAAGAATGACCTTAGCCACTATTCAGAAGACGAAGAGCTGGAAGAGAAAACGATTTAAAAGAAAAAGACTTGAAGTCGACTGCCAGAATCTTTGATTGTTTTCCAAAAATGGAAGACGAAAAAGCCCTAAGACATAGTAGGATTTTTTTTTTTTTTTACAAAAATCGTGGTTTATTGGCACAGGTGCTACGATACTCAATGGTTATGTCATGACATAAAAGTGGAAAATCAAGCTCATCCAGTCCAGTGAGGCAAGCTCCCTACAGAACCAGCCCCGTAAATCGCTAAAGGTTGCGTCAGGAACTGAAGTTTCTTGTCGAAAATGGATTTTACAGCCAAAATTTGTGATTTGGCCAGCCCCTGCCCTAATAGTGGCTAAGCAGGAAGGGCAGTATAGAATGGTACTGACTATAGACGTCTCAATGTGGTGACCAAACAACACTATTTTCCCTTTCCTCGGCCTGATGACCTTATTGACGAAGTAGATCAGGCCAATTTTGTTTCAAAATTTGATTTCTTAAAGGGGTATTATGCAATTCTTATCACGAAAGAGGCCCAACAGGTCTCTGTGTTAGTCTTTCGAAATATTACATTTGCGTCTAAAGTTCTTTCCTTCGGGTTGAGGAATTGGGCCCCCTCATTTCAAAGTATGATGAATCATGTGATTTCTGGACTGGGAGGAAGAAAAGCATATTTAAATTTAATTATTTTCTACTTAAAAACTGGAGAAACACGTAACAAAGATTGGGTACTTGTTCCATTGTTGAGAGGAAGTCGAGTTGACTGTAAATGTATTAAACTCAGAATTCTTTAATGCGCATGTTACCTACTTAGGTAACAGAGCTGAATGCGGTTCGATGGCTCAGTAGCTCACAAGGTGCCATCAATCGTCGATTTTCCTGAGCCAGGCGGCAAAGAGGCTCTGCAACGATTTATTGGGATGGCGAGCTTTTATCTAGATTCTGTCCGAATTTCTCGCCGGTCGCGGCCCCCTTAACAAACCCTGTGAGTTCAAGGTACCTTTCGAATGAAATGCAGAGTGTAGGGACGCATTCGAAGAAATAAAACCTCTTCTCTCTTCGTCTCCTGTACTGTAATCTCCAGACATTGCCAAGCAATTCCTCGTGCAAGTCGATTCGTCGGTCTCAGGATGGTGTTAATGCTGCCCTTATGCAAGAAGACGAGAAGGCCATCGTGCATCTTATTTGCTACTCATCCACGAAACTCAGAGGGGCTGCACTAAATTATTTTACGATAGAGAAAGAACTATTGGGTGTAATGTTTGCGACAGAGGAATATAAAATCTATATATTAGGTGAATGCCATAAGCTTTGTGTTCAAAGAGACCGAACCCATTGCGGTATTTGGCACAATTTATAAGTAAGAATCAACGATTAATGAGGTGGGTTCTGGCTTTATAACCATATAATCTGACAATACCTAGCATATATAAAAGGGAAACAAAATGTTATAGCAGATGCTCTTTGTATGATATAATAAAATACATTCTTTATATGTAATCTTTACATACAACTAAACTGGGTTTGTTTGTTTTTTTGCTATTTTGCGTTTAACAGGGTTAAATGAACCATTAAAGAAAATTACATGTCAAATTCCTAGGAGAAGATTGTGAATGGACTAGTTTGATTGAGAGGTGGCCAGATTTGGTTAACATTATAAATATATAGTGACTGTTTTGGGAGTAAAAACTATATGGAGTGGGTCAACAACATGGCTTCTCAACCTGATTGTTGCCATGTACATCTTTAGTGTTTTGACATTTCCTTGTATATCCCCAATAATTGAGGATGTAAAATAATGAAAATACGCAAAACTTTCATTGTATTTTAAATAGTGTTCTCTTTACAAATGACTTATAATTAATAATAGGAAAAAATAAATAATAATGGTAAAACAAGCAAACAGTGGTTAATGATAATATTATCCTTTACTAGAAAAGTAATATGAAGCAAATGACTTGTAACTATTACTAGGAAACTAAGAAATTATAATCTCCTTGAATAGTAGTTTTCAAACAGGACCGATCCTTTGTTTTTATTCCTAACAGTATTGAAAAGGTTGATTCACGTAGCCACGTCGATCGAAGTAGCAGCAGCGCTCGAATTGCAGGCTCATCAAGCAAAGGATATAAGTTTTGCATCTTAAGCCAGAATAATTTTAAATTAAATTCCTTATAAATGCCATGAACAATTGCATCATGTTTCAGTTCTATTAACTCCTCTTGCTTGTCTGTTCCTGATTGCAATGCACAGGGATCTGCTGTAAAAGGATTTCAGAGATAAACAAGATCATCTTCTCCGAGAGAAAGAAAGTAACTTTTTATTTCATTTTCTAACGCTCGAAGGTGATCAAAGATTAGTCTACTTAATTCATCAATCTCTACAGATTCATTTTCGTTGATAAATTCAGTCACTGTTTCAAACATAACCTAAGCATTAGACTCAATATTCTTTTTCCAAACCCTAATTTTGGCTAAAAACGCCTTAATCTTTGACACGATGTCGCATACTGATGCATCTGTCCTTTGCAGACTTTGATTAAGCCTATTTAAAGCATCGAAAATGTCAACCAGATATGCTAATTTTAAGAGGAAGTGATCCTTTAATGACATTATAAAATCCTCGCAACAGTTACTACTGGAAATTTGGAAAATATGCAACAGTTCAATTCGCAACTTATACACATGTTTTGTAACATTTCCTAGAGAGAGCCAACGTACATGAATGTGGAAAAGAAGTTCACTATGTTCCGCCTTGAAATCTTCACATACCAATTTAAAAACTCGACAGTTGAGAGCACTCTCTTTGAGATAATTAACAATTTTTATTACTTGTGATAAGACATTGGACAAAGCATTGCAGGCCAATGCAAACTAATGTATGATGAAATGTATGAATTTCAATTGTGGAGTTAATCCAAAACATTTCATCTCAAACCAGAATCTCTCTCCAACATCGCTGGTGTCCAATTCATTGTGCCGCTTTTCAAATCCTTCCATGAAAATTCATGTTTTTAAAAAAATGAGTCAACCGTCTCAAAAATATCTTAAACTCTGTTTGTTGCTTCAAGTGCTAATTCATAAAAAGAGTTATTTAATATCCTCCTCATCTACATAACGAGCGAATAAAGTAATTGCGCACAGTTGGTAACATCAGTTGTCTCATCTAGTCGAATTGCAAATCGACTTTTAGAGATTTTAATTCCGCTAATTATTTGTCGCAAAATGTCCATTGACATGTCTACAATTCTTCTTTTAATTGTATTATTTGATAAAGACACAGAATTTAGTTTTGTTACCGCTTCTTGACCAATAATATACCTTACCATTTCCTTTGCTGCTGGAAGTATCAAATTTTCTCCAATAGTTTGGGCCTTTTTCTGTTTGGCAATCACAAGAGACACTTCATAAGATGCTCTCAGGGCCCCGTTAGTTTGCTGATGAATGCCACCACTCGGATCAAGCCGTTGTCTTTTAATTTATGTTTCTTCATGCTTGAAAAAAGAAAGATCTTTATTTGTGAAAGTCTGATGATTTCTCTCAAAATGTCTCTGTAGGAGGCATGACTTCATGGATTCATTGCTCAATGTTTTGTGACAAAGGATAAGCTGCGGAACTTCAATCCTGTTGCTTAGCATGGGTGTGAAGCCTAACTGGAAGTATGAGTCTGCATATTGACGTTTCTTACTATTTTTATTCATATTGAAGGTTACAAAAAATAGTTCCAATAAAATCTATATTAGCTTTTGTATAATATCTGAAATAGATATAAAATTTTATTACTATTGCAAATATTCATTGCTCTAAATTTGGGTACAAATCACAATATATAAAACACAATATTTTATTGCCACTGTTTTTCAGTACTATTTATGAATTTACTTCTCGTTAAGAAACTATAGAATCACACATTCAGTACAAAATCAACAGTTATACTGTTCAAACATTTATATGTCAAAGTGATGGTACGGAAAATGCAACAAAAAAGCTTATAATTAATAAAACGCAATTGACAAGACAAACCTTCTCTCACGATGCCTTCTCCAAGACTACCCCAATCCAGGGCTTCCGGATTTTTTTATCTTTAAAGAAACAATATTTTCTTTACTAATTTTTAATTGTTACCATTTAGGCTTTCATGTATCTTCTAAGATGGTCAAATGTACCCCCGGTTGAAAAGCCCTGGTCTACAAGATTAAAAATTGTAAAAATAATAAAGTATATAAATTCTCTTCGTTTTTATCTCAGAGTCGATATAAACCCTTGGTAAGATTCCATTTATTATTATATATGAAATCTTATGAGGGAGGTGGGTAGGTAGAGTAAATATAACCTTTATAACCATTGTAAAATCATCCATAAGAAGACACGAGACAAGAGATGATTTATGAGTGGTTTAGTGTTGAAGAAAAAGGAAATATAATTGTTGCTGCGACCAGCCATGACATATGGTTAGTGGTTGGGAACCACTGACCGCAGTAGGTACTGTTTCTGTTATTCGTCCTTCGTCAGCGATGTGTTGAAGGTGTGGATGAGAGAAATAGCTCTTTCTGCTGCATCGTTAACGACCTTCAAACAACCCGCAGACTTCATCTCCAGGAATGTTGGGTTCGTCTCCCATGTTCCGGGTCTACCTTCAAGAAGGACGATTTTGAATTCGTCTTTCCCTGCTCAGTAATGAGGTAAAACATCTTCAGCGTCCTCTTGGTCACAAACTTCTCCAGCTCAACTCCGATCTCTGGGAGTTCTTGCAAGCGACCGGGGCACCCTGACTTCTTCTCCAGCTTAAGGTTGGTCACCATCTTGCGATTCGTCACCACATCCATATCCTTTTCGAAGAACGCCAGTCCAACCAGGTACCTTGCCAGATACCAGAGATGGCGTACAAAGGCAGTTAAGGCATCATCGGCAACCTCTTTGTCTGGGTATGCTCGAAGAGTTTGGGGAACTCTAAATTGTTAGGATGGCCTGTATGCAAAGCAGAGCCTCGTTCCAGAACCTGACATAGATTAAGGCGACGAAAAGCGAGAGTGATCTGATGCTGCACAATTCCTTGGCTGTGAGACCGAACTGGTCTCGTAAGAAGAAGATCTTCAACACGTATAATCCCTTCTGCATCCATCCCTCATGATGCGTTGGGCCTGGGGTGTGAACTTGGCTCGCTGATCACCCCGTCCACCCAAGAAGAGGAGACTCAAGCTGAGGACTTGGCGTAGTCTGCTCGCACTCGTTGCCTCTTCGTAGCATGCTGGATGTAGGAAGCCATGTCACTAAGCTGCTTTTCCAATCTGTAGTCGTAGAACATCTTACCTGGGGCACCAACATACATCTCTCGGTTGACTTTGGGCCAAAACAGTTGAAACTTCTTGAAGAGTCCAGTTTCAAGTACTCCCGTTGGCCCGAATACTACCTTGAAGAAAGTGGAGAAGACGATCTCTAAGACATGATGAGGACAAGCTATTCACACTAGTTCCCTCCCAACTCCTTCAATCAGCATACAAGCTCCAAGATGGAGACCCGCGTTGGAGGCAGTTATATTGAAGACCAGGCCTTGAATATGAAGACGGAGTGACTCTCAGTCAAGAGTGTTGCCATGAATGCTGCTGCTTGTGCCTTCCCCGGTCCCCTTTCCGTCTTTAGCACAGCCACATGGGCCACAGTTCTCCCATCCCCAGTGTAGTCTGGGAGAACTTTGGCATCCCAGTGCAGGAGAACTGGACTCTTTGAGGTAATCTTCTCGATCTTGAGTGTCCCCTTGAAGTCGTGCCTGCCGCCTAGATCGCCGGACTGATCATGGCCAAGGCACTCTGCCACGGTTCCTACCACTAACACAGCTCCGCGGTGCAGAAGGTTGACTTGGTCGAGGGTTGATGCGACAGAAGTGGAGCTTGAGTTATTCTTCGGACGTTTGGAAGAAGCTGCAGACACTGTTAAGCAACAGGGAGTAGAAGTGAAATCTTCATCTTCCTCGGACTTGAGGTTGTAGGAGTACGTGAAAGACAGCTGAGCCACCGCAACTGAGAATGAATCTGCCTCAGCATTTGCCTTCGACCTTCTATCCTTCTCTTGTTCCTCCCTACCCACTATCACGAGATTAGGACCAGACATGCTGCAGGAGGTAACGTCCTCACGTTGCATTTGGTTAAACACACGATCCTCTTTAACAGTCATCTGCGCCAGAGCGTCACTGGCTCCAATGTTGAAGGGGTCACTGAGTGAGTCTTGGAAAATCATCGCCTGTGTTACCTGGCTTTCGGCTCTTTTTGAGGTTTTCGTATTACCGCATCAACTTCTCCAACTTCCTCATACAGGAATTCAACCGCTGGGTAGGAATCTTTTGCCTGGTCCAGATGGCGCAGCAGGCTCCACAGGTCTTCTTGAAGCTTTCCGAAAGAGGTACCTTCTGCTTCAGGTAAAAGAATTGTGACATGCAAAGTATGTCACCTCGGTTTAGAAGCCGTGTAGGCTTCAAGTTTTAGAAATTGTTGACTTCATATTTGTTGTATATTTGCTAGTATAGTGGTTAGCGCGGTTGCCCGGCAATCGATGGGTCAGCAGTTTGAATCTCAGTCCGGATTCTTTTTAAGCTGACGCTATTTACTAGGGAAGTTACCACCGTGACTGTGCATCACAGTGGGGAGTTTGGGCTTGCCCTGGCTGACTTGCGCCTGAGAAGCAACATAGCTTGATAGGAGGACGGAAACAGACAGACTTTAAACTTTAAATATTTATAAAAATTACATTTTGAATGTAATATATCAATGCAGAAAAAAAGTTTAATCTCTTTCCATGATTCGCTTCGATGTTGTCTATTTGTATGTTTATTCCCTCATCCTGATTCGCCCTCTTCACATATTCCGTTTTCTCCTTCTCTACACCCACGCCTTGTGAGAATCCAGAAGCTTCTACTTTTTTGTAGAAATGTTTTTATATATTCTGCGAACGAACCATCCCTCTTTTCAAAATCCCCCAACTCGGAAGTTTCTTGATCTTATACTTCTTTTCCAGGGCAAGTTTCAGTTCTGGGGTTGTGTACACTCCGCAAATCATACGTTGCTTTTTAGAGTGATCGCACTCGTGTGAGTTTTACTGAACGCATGTGGTACAAAGTGTGAAAGTAAGTTTACCATCTATGGAGGGAGAACATCCACTTTTACGGTACCGAAGTATGTCATTCACACCCTCGGTCAATTCTTGAATAGACGGAATTTCTCGCACAGCTACGCAACGCCGAGGTGATCCTACGGGATATGGATTGTTTTTCATGCAGTACAGATTTAAGGAGCAAAAATCGACGTAATGGATTTTCTCACCTTGGGTTAGTGGGTAATATAATATAAATGGGTTACATTCGCCGCCAAAAAGTGCATTCTCCACATTCATTCAATTCACGATTCACTACATTGGCTGAGATTCTATTAACTTTCTCACGTCGTCCTGTAGTGGTTTGCACCATGTTTTCAAATTCACACTCCCAGAGAATGATCACCTTGTATTTGCTACCAAGAATTCGATCACTCTCTATTGTGTGGTAGTAGCGGTCCAACGACCCACGTCCACTATTGGAAACATCTTGTTTGAGATTACAGTCCTCTTTCTGACACCCATGCCAATATCATCCAAGAAAGAGAAATACGGTTCCTCCGCCTAATGGTGAAAACCGCCAGGGAAAAATACTTTCACACCAACGGAAAGGCTTCGCTCACCACCGATTCTTGCGTGGAAAATCGGGATTCCTCTGACATGTTCTCCAAACATAAGCCAACGGATAGCCTTAGAAGAAAAAGCTTTTGATTTCTTCCTGTCGATAATTGCAATCGAATTTTATACTAAGAAGACATCGTTATACACCTTGAAGCACAATGAGGCTATTGTGATGCAAGACTGCATAGTATCAATGTTAAATCTTCTGTTGGAGGAACACCTAAACTTCTCAAAACACAGGCGAAGGATAGAAACATCTTGACTGCAATATTTAATACACTCTGTACTTAATACATTCTTCTTCCGGGAAATTAGAGTAAAAATTACTGTCAAAGTATCAATTTTCTTCAACGTTCATTTTTTCATAGTTAAAATATCTTTTTTCATGAACCGGACCAATATAGTTCAGGGATTCCCTTTGTTTTTGGCCAGTTTTTTCAGTGATGATGGCATGAATAGGAGTGTTCCCTTGAATATTATGTCCTGAATGAGCTCTATCTTCAAGATTTTTCGTTTTCGCTTCATTGGTTTGAAGTAAAGAGATTAGGATTAAAATATTGAAGCAACTCGTCATACATGAATTGGCCATTGAATTTGGCATTATTATGTGCCATCACATAAGTTTTCACATTTTCTCTCGATCCTCTTATTCGTACAAAGGGAGTTTTTACCATCTCATTCAAAAATCCTTGCTCGCGGACCACAGTTCTTACATTTGTCATATGTTTCATTCTCATTATCAAAACAGTTCACAGATTATCTGCATAACCAAAATATAAGGAAAAAGTAGGAATGATCCCACTTTTTTATAGACTTCAATGTCACAATACACGAAATTCAATTTCTTGACCATTGACTTATTCGACCTCTTCATCCAGCACCTATGCTCTGCTCCATCCGTTTCATAGTATGTATTACATTTAGAACCAAACAACTTCTCACACTTTGTCGTTTCATCCAGTTTCTACCTTGCATGCTTATACGATTACATCTACGACACATACGAATCTTTACACAGGTATTGAGATTCTTGTGCATGTTAAAATACGATTGGTTGTAGAATGATCGATTGCACTCATTACATAAAATCCCTCGATTTCTTTCTCCATCATAATGCCTAAGACCCTGACTTCACACCCCTTCACAATCTTTTAGATGGGTCGTTACGTTGTCATGGAACGTATAGCGAGAAAAACACATACCGTGATTAAAAGGAAGTATCTTGTTTTTAATATATGTATCACTAATGTTTCAAATTAGATAGTAGTTTCACCTTGAAGACCAATGAATAGGAGTGGGGCTAATTTTTCAGGATATGTTGGTCGATGGAGTAATTTGAATTTGCCTTCATCCCCTGTAGCCGTAATACGAGGATCCTTCATCTCTGCTCGCGTTCTATCAAGGAGAACTGATATACATTGGCAGCCTCTTTGTACACAGGATTACATTTTCTTGCCAACTCTTGAGATTCTTTTATTATGGTCGGAAGCTAGAAATTTGTTGAAAGAACATCCTCCTTCATTTTTCTTCACGAGAACTGACGAAACAAAGGCGCAGCCATGTAGAATTTATATGTTTTCTATATTTTTTATTTCGAAAATCGAACATTTGATGGTATTATAGCATGACCTGCAGGAATCCTATAAATACGAACTACAAGATTGAAGGTTCCACACTCAATTGTATCCACATACTGGTTTACTGTCCCATGATATAATCGAATAATGTCTGATTCACGCAGTTGAATGAATGGAATGTGTAATTAGATCGTACGAGGGGCACTCAATAAGTTTTTCAATTCGGATATAAGGAAACGAGATATGAGGAAAAGTGTATTATTATTTTTCAATATAACTACCCTCGACTTCAATGCACTTGCACCACTTGTCCCTGAGGCTTCGAATTACCGACAACCAGAAATCTCCCGACCTCTGTTCAATCCACTCCTGGACGGCGAGCTGGACATCTTCATCGTCCCCAAGCCGGCGTCCACGCAGTGCAGCCTTGAGCTGGCGGAATAAAAAGTAGTCGCTAGAGGCCAGATCTGGACTGTAGGGGGATGGTTGAGCTCCTCAAATCCGCACTCGCGCAGGGCAGCTTCTGCAACTCTGGCCTCCGAACTTTGACGACGTTGAAGTAGATCATGGGGCGAGAGGTTTCTAGGGACCTAACGGGCAGAGTCCTTTGTCATGGCCAGATTGTCGTGGATGATGTTGATAACACTTGCATGTGATATCCCAAGTTCTGGCTAGATTTCTTCGACCTTCACCGGTCGATTTTCGAGGATCATCCTCTCCACACGGCCACATTGTCCTCGTTGGTCACGTCTGACGGGCGTTTTGGACGGGGGTCATCTTCAAGGGACTCACGACCATGGCGAAACTCCCTATTCCAGCGAGCAATGGTTGCATAGGAAGGGGCAGTGTCGGTGTACACTGCAACCATGCGTTCATGGATCTCTTTTGCATTCTTGCCTTCCTTGGTCAAAAATTTGATCACTGCGCGGTGCTCAACCTTCTTCATTGTTGAAAAATTTGTGACTGACGATCTGCGATCAGCTACTGCTTCTTAAATAGACGAGGCAAGAGCGTGCGGCTGCAGGTCCTGGCTTGTCATAACTTGTCCTAACACCCCCACAAACAGCCATCACCCTTCCTCTGTTTTGCCCTACCGATTCGCAAAACTTATTGACCGCCCCTCGTATCAGCGGTTGCATCGGCAATTTCAAAACTTATATTTACACGATAATCGACGTCCTGAAGCCATTGCAGATTCAATATATGCCGTGAAAGCTCACGCACAACTCGACCAAGACCAGCTTCTTCTGGTTTCTCCACGATTTCACGGTATAAAATGATGAGAAGGTTTCCATGTCTGTTTTCTCTTCAGGGTATAATTTTTACACGAAAATGATTTTCTCTTTGCTGTAAAGAATTTTCTTGCGTATGAGGGTACGAAGTTCTATACGGTTCATTTACTTCTCCATCCGAAAAAAGAATGTTGTTGTTAGATGATCTATCTTCTATGTTTGAACGTTCACCCTTGTATTGCAGTTTTACATCTTCATCGTCGGAGCTCAGTGGAATGAGATCGTAGGTAATGTTCTGAACGTCAGGTATTCTTTATCGATGGAAAGTTTTATCATCATCATGGTCGTCATCGTCTTCATTAGGCACACTAGTTGGAGCAGAATTAGCTATGGGTCAAATTCCACCCACGACACCTTCACTCGATGAGGAGTGGAGTAAAAAGGAAGAGGTTGGCTTGTTCCGGTAGATCCGATTTCCTTTTGCAGGAGAAGTAAAGATCACTTTTGATGATCTAGAAGGAGAGAAAAATTTGGGCGAATATAGTTATCTGAAAGAATTCGGCTCATTCATTGTACAAAAGGAAAGCATCAGTCAAGGAAGTATGATAAAAAATTAATTTGTAGAGAAAAGATTTTTTGAATATAGTTACCTGAAAGAAGTTGCTTCATTCATTATACAAAGGGAAAGTATGAGTGAAGTAAGTATGAAAAAATTAAAATTTATCTCCACATGTACTTCATCCATCATTGGGCCGACGTCTAGCGGAAATCCGCACTTTCCATTTTGTATACACCGGAATAGAGATAAAATGTTTACTAAACATGTTGATAGAATCATCTGGTGTTGCACTGTATGGCAGGAGGACTATGGAGAATTTAAAAATGAAGTAATGTTTCACGAAAGTGTGTATGATGTGTCATCTTTGGATGGAAGAAGCCATACAATCCTTATTTTAGATGACTTAATGCAGAAGATAGATGCAAATATATCAAAGATAATTACAGTTACCTCCCACCATAAGAAAATCTCCATATTCCTAGTGGCCCAAAATCTATTTTATAAAAATTCTTATATGCGTGATATTGTCTTGAATTGTAACAATATAGTCTTATTTAACCAGAGGAGAGACATCTTCCAGATAAATATATTTACTGGCCAAATAATGCCTGGGGGACAGAACAGCTTCATGAAGATATATAAGGAAGTAGTCTCAAAATCCTATGGTTATTTGCCCTGCGACTTCAGTCCGAGAAGCACTGTACGATTTATCTTACGGACAGGAATATTTTAAAACGAAATCGAAAGCGTATATCTTTTAGAATGAGGCATAGAATGAAAGGATACGCGTATTTATTCCATACGTTCCCCAAACTGTCTAAAAATAAGGAAAAAAATCAATCATAGGAAGCATGGATAGTTATTTTGTCAAATTGTGTGTGAAATGTGTCTTAATCTAATATAAGGGAATGTTCCGATTACATCATCACAAAAACAAAAGATATCACGATTCGAACGGTTGACACGTATGTTAGCTCTGAAACCAGCTCATATATGTACGTCTGAAGAAAAAACTAATAAATCATCGTGGAGGATCGTTTCTACCAATATTATCCTCTCCAAACTTCTAAGATGAAAAAAATATTGTTTATCCCGAAAAAGATAGAAAAATACCCTCAAACTTACTCCCACCACAAGAAAGACTTTTATCTTTGGAGAGAGAGTTGACTACTATACTAAGTAATTCACAAATCCCACCAGATAGACGTGTTATCCTTTACCAGAACACGTTGGAACGTTATTTGAAATAGTATGTATTTTATTAGTTATATAAGAGTGTAAACGAATCAGATATTCAGTTAAAAATGAACCGCCGAGTCTGCCAACATCCTTTGGTGGGGTAAAATCAGCTATTCCAATCCGTAAAAAAGATCGCTGAAAGATCTGATGTCGAAAGCTTTATCTCAGGTTTGAATAGCTATACACTGCACAAACCCGTGCGAAAAAGATTCAAGGCAAAACACGTAAAAGCACAAGGTTTAAACAAGATTTTTGCAGCTAGATCTAAGTTTGAAAGTTTTAATTATGGTGTACGTTACATACAATTTGTAATTGACGTATACAGTATTCTAGATATCTCTGGCTAATTCTTTTAAAGGAGAAGACGGATACAGTAGGGTCAAATGCTATATGAAATCTCATGGAAAAAACGGGATGGATTCCAGGTTATATAGGTTCTGATGATGGAGGAGAGTTTAAAGGAAAGAAAATGAAAGGCTTATTGAGCGAATATAATATCGGCGTATATCATGTTCACTCACTAAACAAAGCTAGTCTTGTAGAACGTGTACAAAGAACAACAAGCGAAAGACTTTTCAGATATTATACTTTTAATAATACATGGAAATACATCGACGTGTTAGATGATTTTGCAAGGGCTTATAATAATCCTAGAAAATGATTAAGAACACACCGTTCAAAGTTATACATGATGTTGCTATACCGAATCAGAGAGCTGAAGGTAAAAAAAGAGGTTCTATATAAGATCGGTGATTATGTTCGAATCTCACGCATTTCCAGTAATTTTAAAAAAGGGTACGAAATAGGCTGGAGTGAGGAAATCTACACGGATATATAAAATTTCAAATGTATTAGACCGGTATTATATTGAAGATTTAAATGGAGAACATATTGAAAGTGGGGTTTATTAAGAAGAACTACAGAAAGTAAAGTTTGACATCCATAAGAAATATATAGTGGAGAGGATAGTTATAGCGATAGGGCATGGAAAAAGCAAGTGATATTTAGTAATATGGCTAAGGTATCAAAAGTCATTTAACTTGTAGAGCTCGTTCTATAAAATAGGAAGGCCTCTGGCACCAAATTGCAGAATTTAATAGGAGCAGCGAGGAACTCCACAAATAAACGCATGGTGGATTTATTAAATCCTAAACATTGTTGTGTGTAAATTAAGGAAATAATATGCTAAGGCTAATAAATCAAGAACCAAAGAGAATTATCGAATGAAACTATATATATGTTAAACTGTACAAATAGGTCTGATGCAAGCAGTCGTTAGAGTCGCGCGGAAACCGAAGAAAATACAAAGATATCAAAGGTGACCACCTGGACAAATATGAGGATCGCACATAAACAAACATACGGGTGCTGGGAACATCTATCGGCAGCTGAATAAATATAAGCTCTGACCAGACAAATTTCACAGAAACCGGCAACAAGCGATTCCCAATAATAAAGCTAAATCTATTGGAAATATGTAGGCAGAACAGTTACACAGAGCTATCAGAAACTCCACCCAAGGGGTGGAAATAACGAACAAACTAAACATCTGGCGGTCTGCCCCATAGGCAACGGAAAGAGATGGGAAAAGGAAACTCCTCCGAGCATTCGGCATTATCAAGCTATTCCTATCCAAAATCATTTCTAAGCGATTAAAATAGTTGATTCTCTAAGCGGTAAATTTACTTTAAATAAATCGGTAGCTAAACTATGGCCGAATGACAAGGCAGGCGTCAACGTCAGGCAATCCTTCGTGACGGCGTGTCTGAGCCAACTCGAACTAAAAAATAACAAAGAGCCTAAGTTAATTTCAATTTGAGTGCAAATGCAACCACCAAAGTATACCTTGATTTATATACAAATGAAACTCAAGGGCCTACTCGAATGATTGAAACTAGTTTCCCGGAGAATCGTGAGTCAAGATGCTCTTGTGTGGCTATGAATACGATCTTAGGTTAAGTTATCGCACGAAACTTGTCTTAACGTTAGGCTATGCCAACTTACTTGAATTCCGTTGAAAGGTTGGCGTTGCAGCCCGAATCCGCTGCAGCTGGACTCTCTCACGTGGTGTGCCTCAAGCTCTCATGGCGGTTGCTTGATGAAATACATGAAGCCAATGGAGAGTGAGTAGTGGAATGGAGGTCGAAGAATAGTGGAGGACCCTACCGACCTCAGTAGGAGTCCTAAGAGCGAACTTGAACTATTGTATCCTGAGAGATACACCTTTCTTCTCCAGCAGAATCTTCCTTAAAAAAGTAGATTCACAAAAGACACAAGGTTGTATTCATCATAGGCTAAAAAAAAAACCGGTTTTGCACTAAGAGCAAGTTGATTCGCTTTTTACTCTGTAGGAGTTTAATTTGCAATACCTCCCTCTTCAGATGGGAGGTATTGCAAATTACACTCCTACAGAGTAAAAAGCGAATCGACTTGCTCTTGTTGAGGTCAGAGCAGAACTGCCGAGGGGGGACGCGACCTGTACGCTAGTCGAGTAAGGTAGTAAATTAACATTCTAAGGTTTGCCCGCGTAAGCGTATCACCCCCAAATACCCAGAAAGGGTCTTTGTGAGTTACTTATAGAAATTAATTAAATACAAAAAAGGCACCAAGACAACTTGATTATGCATTTTACTCATTAATAAATATTAATATATATCTAATATATTGTACACCCCACGGACAAGTAAAGGTCACGCTCCTTGAGACGATATATATATATATATATATATATATATATATATATATATATATATATATATATATACATATATATATATATATATATATATATATATATATATATATATATATATATATATATATATATATGCAGATTTTGTTAAAGACCATAGTATATTTCGCCTTTATTAATTTCCTTTGAAAACTTTCAATTTTTCTTATTATCTTTTTTAGTTCATCTTGTAGATAGTAAACAAATTCTCCTACGTTCATCTCTTTTTTAAATGAAGTGTGTTTGGTAAAACCAAACTTGAATTTAATTGCTTTAAGTAGTGACTGATAGAGGCGCCCAATTCGAATCCGAGCTATTCAAAGAGCTGTCTGCTCTCGTTGGTTTTCATCGTCTCCGCACCACAGCGTAAAGCCCGTACACGAACGATGGTGGAAAGGGCACACAGGACTTTGAAGTGCTCCATACTGGCCCGTCGAAAAGGCTGGCCGGTGGCACTTCCAATTATTCTTTTGGGCATTCACTCCTTGCCTAATGACTCCTTGCCACACACACGCATATATATATATATATATATATATATATATATATATATATATATATATATATATATATATATATATATATATATATATATATATATATATATATATATAGAGGTAAGAGAAAGGGACATTAGAAGAAGACTAGAATCAAAGGGAGCAGAGGGCGGCACAATGAAGGCAATCCTTTACCGAGAAGACAGAGATAACACGAAGGGAAAAAAGTTTGAAATTCCTGGCCGGGAATTTTAAACTTTTTTCCCCTGGCGTTATTTCTGTCTTCTCGGTAAAGGATTGCCTTCATTGTGCCTCCCTCTGCTCTCTTTGATTCTAGTCTTCTTCTAATGTCCCTTTCTCATACATCTAAAAAACTCCTGTTTCTTGTCACATTGCTCATTCGCGTCCAATTACTCTTTCTTGTACTATATATATATATATATATATATATATATATATATATATATATATATATATATATATATATATATATATATATATATATATATATATATGTATACGAGGGGCGGTCAATAAGTTTTGCGAATCGGTAGGGCAAAACAGAGGAAGGGGGATGGCTGTTTGTGGGGGTGTTAGGACAAGTTAGGACAAGTCAGGACCTGCAGCCGCACGCTTCTGCCTCGTCTATTTAAGAAGCAGTAGCTGATCGCAGATCATCAGTCACAAATCTTTGAACAATGGAGAAGGTTGAGCACCGCGCAATGATAAAATTTTTGACCAGGGAAAGCAAAAATGCAAAAGAGATCCATGAACGCATGGTTGCAGTATACACCGACACCGTCCCTTCCTATGCAACCATTGCTCGCTGGAATAGGAAGTTCCGCCATGGCCGTGAGTCCCTTGAAGAAGACCCCCATCCAGGACGCCCGTCAGACGTGACTAACGAGGACAATGTGGCCCGTGTGGAGAGGAGGATCCTCGAAAATCGACGGATGAAGGTCGAAGAAATCGAGCGAGAACTTGGAATATCACATGGAAGTGTTATCAACATCATCTACGACAATTTGGCCATGACCAAGGTCTCTGCCCGTGTGGTCCCTAGAAACCTCACGCCCCATGATCATTCAACGTCGTCAAAGACTACAAGGCCAGAGTTGCACAATCTACCCTGCGCGAGTGCGGATCCAATGAACGCAACCATCCTCCTTACAGTCCAGATTTGGCCCCTAGCGACTACTTTTTATCAAGGCTGCACTGCGTGGACGCCGGTTTGGATATGATTAAGATGTCCAGCTCGCCGTCCAGGAGTGGATTGAACAGAGGTCGGGAGATTTCTGGTTGTCGGTAATTCGATGCCTCAGGGACAAGTGGTGCAAGTGCATTGAAGTCGAGGGTAGTTATATTGAAAAATAATAATACACTTTTCCTCATATCTCGTTTACTTATATCCGAATTACAAAACTTATTGACTGCCCCTCGTATATATATATATATATATATATATATATATATATATATATATATATATATATATATATATATATGTATTCACCTAGATTTCTTCTACAAAGCTTGAGTCTTTTATTCAGTACGAAGGACAAAACGAAGAAGGTGGGCCCATCTTTAATTCCAACGTTTCGTGTTATTACAAAACCCATCTTCAGGAGCTAGAAACAAATTCTAAATGAGTAATCTAAGCCTAAAAACATAAAAAAAACAGCACAAGTTCAAAGTTAAAAACCACAGATCAGAAAAAATAGAAATAAACGACGTTAAAAATATTAAATGAACGTTACGTTAATGAACAAACAAAATAGTTAGGTAAATAACAGCAAAATATTTGTAAAGAGATACTATCAATTAAGGACAAACAAAGTAAACGTAATATTACAAAATTAAACAATTGAAATAGAAAAATAGAGAATTGGATACAAACAAAAGGTAAAACTAAAATATAGACACTGAAACATTACCTTACATGGTCGGATCACAATGACGAGTGAAAACAGGATGGAATTCAAAAAATGAATACAGCTTGGTTAAGTTATAAACAGAGGAAAGGATGACGTGTCCTCATTTAAATTTGGGTGGTTGTATTTAATACAGAGTGATTCTTTAATGCAGAGACATGAAATAGATAAGGGTAATTGGGTGGTGATTTTGAATAGGACTGATTACATTTCCAAAATGTCCTAGATTTTGTTAGATAAATCCAAGTTTACTGAAGTTATGGAACAACCTTTAACTATCATTCTCCATATAGAGGACAAAATTAACCGGTTTTTGCTGAAGCTTAGGTCTTCGAGTGTTCTTAGTGATTCCGTTTACGTTTTCTGTATGTTTCATCATCTTACTTAGATCTGTTCTATGGGCTACCTAAGATACATAAGACTGGATGCCCTCTTCGTCCCATTCTTGCTTCTTACACTCTTCCTTCCTATAAAATTGCTAAGGTTTTAGTTCCTCTGTTAACCGTTTTACTTCCAATCTATATACCATTAATAATAGCTTTGATTTTGCTTCGGAAATCGCAAAGCTTGAATTGTCAAGTCCTTTTTTCTTTTCTAGCTTTGACATCACGTCCTTATTTTCAAATATTTCCCTTCAGGCAACTATAGAGATTATTTTGACCAAAGCCTTTCCGGATAGAAATGCCCTCTTTAATAGTTTCATTTTTTCACAATTCTCGCAGTTATTGCATCTAGCTGTCAAGGACAACAATTTCACTTTCAATGACGGGGTTTATCATCAAATGGAAGGTGTTGGGACGGGAAGCCCACTAGGTCCGATTTTTGCAAATATTTTCATGTGTGATTTTGAAGATAGACTCTTCCGTGATTGCCCTTCTCAATTTCCTCCCTTATTCTGAAAAATATACGTTGACGATACCTTTGCGGTTTTTTCTTCTAGTTCTTGTTCAAAAAGGTTTTTCGATTTTATGAACAATTTACACCCTAATATCACTTTCACTCAAGAACATGAGGTTAATATATTGCCATTTCTAGATATTAATGTCTCTCATACCCCTTCCGGCATTCAAACGTGTGTTTTTAGAAAACCAACTTTCACAGGTCAGGGTTTAAATTTCTTTAGTTTCTGTGACTTAACATACAAAATTGGCGCCATTAAAACACTCCTCTTCAGAGGTTTTAAATTGTCTTCTACTTATTTTAGTATGAAATTTGAATTCAATTTTTTAAAAGAATACTTTGTTAAAAATGATTACCCCTTATCTTTAGTTTAAAGATGTATTAGGAAGTTCCTCTTCAGGCGTTATAACCCCTCCACTTCTTTTAATGTCACAAATAAAATCAGGTATGTCTTGTTACCAGACATCAGCCCTTGTAATGACCTTCTCCGAAAACGTTTAATTTCCATTTTTAGGAAATTTTATTGTCAAATTAATTTTAAACTTATATTCAATAATAACAAAAATATTGGTAATTTCTTTAAAGTGAAGGATAGTATTCCCACGCCGTTTAGTTCGTGCATTGTATATAAATTCATTTGCCCTAGCTGTAAGTTGGGGATCTATATAGGAAGCACAGTACGAACTCTTCAGTCACGGTTTTGTTCTTACATGGCAAATAGCCATAGAACCAGTAAAACATTAAGTAACAAAGAGTTTTTTTTCATGAGAAAACATGCTATTGATTGTAAAACAGACGTGTCCTTAAATGATTTTTCTGTCTTAAATTTGCTAAATCTATTTCATCTCTCCGCATTAAAGAATCACTCTGTATTAAATACACCCACCCAAATTTAAATGAGGACACGTCATCTTTTTCTCTGTTTATAACTTAACCAAGCTGTATTCATTATTTGAATTCCTTCCTGTTTTCACTGGTCATTGTGATCCGACCAGGTAAGGTAATGTTTCAGTGTCTATATTTTAGTTTTACCTTTTGTTTGTATCCAATTCTCTATTTTTCTATTTCAATTGTTTAATTTTGTAATATTACGTTTACTTTGTTTGTCCTTAATTGATAGTATCTCTTTACAAATATTTTGCTGTTATTTACCTAACTATTTTGTTTGTTCATTAACGTAACGTTCATTTTATATTTTTAACGTCGTTTTTGTGATTTTCTCCGATCTGTGGTTTTAAACTTTGAACTTGTGCTGTTTTTTATGTTTTTAGGCTTAGATTACTCATTGAGAATTTGTTTCTAGCTCCTGAAGATGGGTTTTGTAATAACCTGAAACGTTGTAATTAAAGATGGGACCCGCCTTCCTTCTTTGTTTTGTCCTTCTTACTGAATGTGTATATATATATATATATATATATATATATATATATATATATATATATATATATATATATATATATATATATATATATATATATATATATATTATATATATATATATATATTTTTGAAGACAATGGTTAATTTCCTTTGGCAACTTTCTATTCTTCTTACAGTCTTTTTTAATCCATCTTGTAGATGGTAGATAACACTGGGGAACAATGTATTTGGTGAATTGACAAAAGTACATTTTCCTACCTAATTCGATCATACTGAATTCAAATCTGAAATCAGATCCTCTCTAAATGCTACAGATTTTTCGTAATATCAATAACTAATATTATACAATAATTTTCATTTTATCACGCCTATCATCATGCCCTGAAGTAATTTTGAATCATCCTTTTGCGTTATTTATAGTAAAGCAGGTTTTTTTGCCAAATATTTTATTGCATATGAGAAGAAACTTGAATTACACATTATGATTACAAATACTGTAATCAAATAGATGCTAATTTATTAATGACCATACATCAGGCTGGAGGACCTCTTCTTGATTTCAATCGGGCGAAAATTTGCGTTTGTAACTGTTTCTCTTGTAAGTCTTTTCTGGCTGATCTCTTCTAATCGTCCAGCAGTAGTCCGCCATCATGTGTCTATCCCAGTGACCTTTGTAGCGCTCTTCCATCGTCACCAAATCCTAAAGGAAGCGTTCCCCTTGTTCGCCGCTCACGGCTGCCAGATTCTCTGGGAATCGGGTGAAGTGACTATTTAGGAAATGCAGCTTCACACTCATGTTGCATCCCAGATCACGATATGCTAAAATCATATTAGTGACCAGATCCTCGTAGTTATGCGTTTTTTTGTTTCCCAAGAAGTTACGAACAACGGCAGAAAATGAGAGCCAGGCTGCCTTCTCTTTTTCATTCATGGTGTTCACCAATCTAGAATCACTCAGAAGTCTTCGGATTTGGGGACCATCAAATACTCCTGCCTTTATTTTTTCGTATAACAAAGCAGGAAACGCCGATACTATGTACTGAAAACAATCATTGTCAGTGCTCAACGCCTTGACATATTGCTTCATCAACCCCAGTTTGAGAGGAAGTGGAGGGAAAACGATCTTCTCTCGACTTACGATTGGCTCATTAACAATGTTTGGCATTCCTGCTTCCAAAGTTTCCCGAACTGGCCAATCTTTTGGGGACCAGTGTTTGTCACGGGCTGGACTGTCCCACATACAGATATAGCATGGAAACTTTGCATATCCCTTCTGCTACATACGTTTATCTATTCTCGTGTTCATAAGAAACATCAGCCTGATGTGTCTTAGCGATTTCTTCAATGTTGGGGTGTATGTTTGATAAACAAACTCTCATTTCCTCGTCTATATCAAGAAGAGTTCCTCTTTTTGCACTTAATGGTGGTGAGAGTGGAAAATCTTAACTCGCATAAATATGATGTTCAAAGCTTTTCTGGATATTGACACGTATTCTTCTTTTATAGAAATCCAAATGTTTTCAAGAGGCAATTCCTTGTATTTAATCAACAATCCACGATTAGTGGATATAGCTACCATTTCTTCTTCTTCTTATTCTATTAATGTTAAATTAAAATCACTTAAATTTTCAATGAACGGGTTTCTAATCCAATCGTATTGTTCAGTATTAAGAGATGGAAAATAAGAACTCACCTTTCTTTCAACCTTGGTAAATGTTAACTAGTAGTGGAAGTGTCTTACTCTTCTTATCAATACAAGTTTTAATTAGCAAATTTCCTTCGGTGGCTTTTCTTTTCTAAATATGTAGGTTTTTCTGAAATGCTTTCATTTTACAGTGGATGTAAGAATATTTTCTTTTTTCCCTTGCATGCTAGTATTCAAATTATTGAGCTGCTGAAATATTTCAGTCAAATACTCTGAACCTGGCAATCTAAAAATTGCACCGAGGGAAGTCACAAAAGTGCATTTGTTTCATTTTTTCAAAAAACGCAAGAAGTTCTTGTCATAGCTGGTGTACACGGGCAAGTAATTTTCCCTTTGACAACCATCTCACCTCTGTGTGTAAAAGTGGGTGTCTAAGTTGAGAATCCATATCGACACAAATCTGTTCGAATAAACGCGATTTGACAGGTCTTATTTTAATAAAGTTTACCATCTGAACAACTTGATCTAAAATTCTCTTACTTTATCTCCCAATGTTTTTGTTATCAAGGTTTCTCGATGAAGAAAGCAGTGAGTTACGATAAAATTCTCATTTTGCCTTTTTACAAAATATGTAAGGCCCGTAACACAGCCTACCATGGAAGGGGCTGCATCTGTACAAATTCCAATGCACGATTTCCATGACAATTGCCATTTATCAAGGTAATTATTCAGAATATTAAAAACATCCTCACTTTAGTACTCACACATAATTATTTACAAAAAATAAACTGATTTACTATTTGATCATCATCAATAAAACGAATGAATGCTAAGAGTTGGGGTTTGTTGGTAATGTCTGTTGACTCATCAATTTGAAAGCAAAATTGGAATACTGAAGTTTATTACTACATACATTTCTCTCGAGAGCAGAAGATATTTGTACAATACGCCTGTGAACTGTATTGTTGGACAGAAGTACCTTACTTATTTTCATTGCTGCTTCATTTCTCAGCATCGTCTCAACAATCTTTTTGCACGCAGACAAAATAAGTGACTCTCCTAAAGTATGAGCTTTCATATTTTTAGTTATCAATTCTGAGACTTCATAATAAGCTATTTGAACTTTCTCAGAAAAAGTCATTACACTTTTAAAAGAACTTGCAGCTTTTGTTGGCTGTTCCGACAATCTCTTGAAGTAACTGGCAGATTTACCTTGTAAATGAGTGTTTAATTTTAAAATGTTTACTAAGTTTACTAGGAAGCAATGATTCATTTGAAATTTTACATCCAAATAACAGCAAGGGGTGATCTTTACTTCCGGTAAAAGTAAAACAAAAGCTTAAATAACTTTCACCGTATTTACGAGTAGTCCGAGGCTTTGATTTCGTACTGGTGCAGCTTCCTACACTTAAGTTTTGCTCACTTTCGGGATCACATTTATCAAAATCACGCTTCTTTTTAAGAAATTCATCCATTTTGTATGGGTGTATTTATGTAAAATTAAATAATAAGCACAACACTTACACTCTCAACGAGTCAATGTTAATTATATATAAAACCAATTAATACTTTAAGAGCTAGAAAACCCCCGAACATTTTAGCATGCTTCAATAAACTGTTTAAGCCTTTAAGTTAATTTTTGTGCATGGTTCTGGTATTAAATCCAGTTCTAAACACTCTAAAACGTACTCTACTATAACGGTAATAATCAACTGAATGTAAAGCAACTAAGAAGTTAGCCACGTTTGGCAACCCTTTTACATGCTAGTGTTTGCTTTGTCACTTCAAAACGATTTCAGACGGTTTGCTTTAGATTCGAGGCGTTTAGCTTCAGCTGCTGTTAGCATTTACCATATATGGTCATGTCGAAGACTGAGGCAATGAGACTGAAATTATCATTAAACTAAAGTTAATAAACAATAAAGTAATTGAGACATATAAAAAAATAATATTTAACTGAAATTATAGATGGTTTTTATTCAGTTTTTTTTATCGACAATTGAAAATTAATGAAAGATCCTTCGTTTTATAGTAAATAATTTTAATCACTAATAATGAAATTTCACCTCTAACTTGTTTAATGAAGGAGTAGGTCTTCTATTATTATTGTAATTGATGGTGACTCATGGTAACTCATACCTAACCAAAAAATGTTTTGTTTGAATCTCTCGTGAATTGATCTAATGGAGTACTATATATTCATTTTTTTACATCTGTGATGCCCAAGGGCGCAGCTAGACAATTCCTGGGGCGCACCAGTGCGCCCAAGCGCATAGTTTGGGAACCACTGTTGTAGACTATCAGTTAGCAGGCTGCTGAGAATTATTCACCTTTTTTTCAATGATAGTTCATTCAGTATAAATTTTGATAATCCACACTATCTGAATCTAAGCTCTGGGGACTTGAGATCAACTGATATCTATATAAGAACGGTTGAAGGTGAAAATTTTCATTTTTTTTTTGGTCATTTGAAGATAAAATTGCACATTAAGAGAAGACATTAAAAAATAATTTAAAATGCTGAATAGCCCACGCGTGTTTAAAGGGTTAAGACCTCAGAGATGATATGGTCTTGGATCCCTATTCTCCTCCCTATTCTGAAATGCAGGGCCCTATCTAAATAGTGGTGCTCGCTCTCTAGGAAGGAAGGACATTTCCGCCGGTTTCGATACCGTTCAGGATATTATGCATGGAAAAACAGCAAATCAAGCTTTGAAAGCTCAGCTGCGAAGGATGAAAAATACTATTACTAAAGATATTATACGATATATTAGAAGAAAGTTAAAATCTGAGAGTGATAATGAGAGGAAATCCGAAAAAAATGGGTGTAATAAATAAGCGAAAATTTAATTCAGTGGTGGGCAGTCCGTCAATACCGATGACGGAAGGTCCGTCAGTCCGTCACTGACGAGCTCCCGTTTCGCTGGCGTACTGACGACTGACGGAAACTTTGAAACACTGACGGAATAAGCACCGACGGAAGCGATTTTCGGTCGTTATCCGAACCGTCATTAACCCGAAAAGCAAAGACAACCTTCGGCAAATAATGTTTCCATCAGTCGTCAGCGAAACGGGAGTCCGTCAGTGAGAGACTGGCGGACCTTCCGTTATTGTTACTGACGGACTGCCCACCACTGAAATTGATGAATAACAAGTTGAAGAAGAGAGTGTTAAAAATAGATGATGAAGGGATGGTGATGTTTTTTTCTCGTGATATAAACAAACACACATTTCATAGATGTTATCATAAAGTTATCATCGGCTGTAAATCATACACGTGTAAAAATGAATGATCTTCATCCAACAAGTTATATCTGTTCGAAGACAGAACTCGATTTGTTTACCGTTCCACTGACTCAAACTTCTATCCTCGAGAGCAATTATCAGTCTTACTCGCCACTTAGCAATACCTCATCAGATCTCAGCCCGGTTGAATATTATATATCTGGTAGCGGACAGTATTATATAGACCCGAGTGAGGTTTATCTTTATATTAAAGCAAGAATTGTGAAGGCAAACGGAAGAGAACTTTAAGATGGGGAGAATATTTTTTCGGAAAATAATATTCTTCACACTTTGTTCAGCAATGTTGATATTTATTTAAATGAAACATCTTTGGATTTCATTGGGAATAATTACCTCTATCTTGCATATTTAGAGACTTTGTATAGACAAGAAATATAGCATATCGAAGAAAAAAATAATTGATGTATATGGAAAATTACACGTCGGTTTCTTCTCGCAACATAAGCTGTTGATGAATGGATTCTCACTAGAGATAAAGTTATCCAGAGCACCACATTCATTTACACTATTTAGAAACTAGACTGGTTTAGAAGCTAAAATAAAATTATTAGGTTTCCTTTACTTGAGGAAAGTCCACCTTTCAGCATCAACTCATCAGGAGATGGAAACTAGGTTGCTTACATCGAACGCTAAGTACCCTATAACACAAGCTCATGGGGAGAATACCTACGAAAATGGTAATTGGTATGGTTGACCATTCAGCATTTTCTGGTAGCCATGATACATCGGATTGGTGAATATTCGTCTAAAGATCTTTCGTCTAAGGAACTTTAGTCTAAAGGAACTTTGATCTAAAGGAACTGGTCTAAAAGGTCTCCCAGTTAAGTATTTTATAAAGAAAATAGAACTATCTTAAATATATTCTTTTTTAATGAAATTAACAAAGTTTCTTTACTTAAAAAAAACCATTCGGAATGAAACCAGGTTATAAGCAATACTCCGAAGGTAATTCTCCATAGAAGATTGCTGTAGTCTGTCACAATATTCCTGATTCGTCTCTCTTTTCTTTCAGCATTGGAGCTTTTCTTCCTCGGGTTTACTCCTATTTCAAGCGGCATAATTTTTGTTCTAAATCCTTTGATTGTCATCTCAAATGTTGCTTAAATTGACTTGGAATTTTTTCCGGAAGGAAGTTGAATTAAAAGCCAATTTGGAAAGACTGCTTTCTCGTGAGTCCATTCGCACCCCCCCTCATCCCTATAGAAAGGCAAAGAAAAGTCTTGTTTACAATTCATATAAATCTTCTATTTAAAATAATCAACAAATCACCCTCCCTCCTCTTAGACTTCTCCATGGTAGAAACCTATAGGGGGTACAGAGGAAGGGGAAGGGTTTGTATGGCATTCAAACATAAATTACGTTAATGAAACATCTACTTACATGTACACGTGTGTACGTGCATTGCATACATGCTGTACTTACATGTATTTCATAATACATGTAAGTACAGCATGTGTATAGAATACTTGTTTGCGTTAATAATAATTTTTAAAAATATAT
Organism: Ceratothoa steindachneri; assembly: GCA_963969495.1. NCBI lineage: Eukaryota > Metazoa > Arthropoda > Malacostraca > Isopoda > Cymothoidae > Ceratothoa > Ceratothoa steindachneri. The sequence continues at coordinate 3,787,430 of OZ018323.1, forward strand.
AAATATTTTGGCTACCTATTTGATTTTTATGTATTTATTGCTTTTTCCACGGATTGTGTAGTAAATATGATACTATCCATAACACAGAGTTGCAATTTCGGAAAAATGTGGCCAAAAGTCCCACTTTCAAATTTATTTCTTGAAGATGTCAGTTTTTATTATTTAATATCAATCAACACTGTTAAATATAAGGGTACAAAAAAGGTTTTCTACGTGTTCCTATATGAAAAACCTTTTTTATTGAACATATTTAAATATTGTTCAAAGCTATGCAATTATTTCATCACAAAATGATAAAAAAAATGCTTACAAAATTGAAAGTTTTAAAAAAATTTCCCACTCAAATTAAATTAATTTAGGTATTTATATATGTTTATATACATTATGTAGAATACATATATGAAGAAATTTACAGCTCAAGGAATGTACTTTTTGACGAAAGTCCCTTTAGACCAAAGTTCCTTCTGACCAAAGTTCCTTTAGACCAAAGTTCTTTTAGACAAAAGTTCCTTAGACAAAAGTTTTAGACCAAAGGTCTTTAGACGAAAGTGCCGCATCCTGATGCACCACTTTTGGAATTTAAATCCTATAATATAAATCGCATCACTATCTATATAAACGGGAAGGAAGTTGAAAGGCCATTTGAAATAGACTATTCGGAAGATGCAGAGCCAGTTGCTTCAAGGGCTTTTTACTCGTTCTATAACAGAATAAGGTCTATTGGAGGTGAGCAGAGTATTGGACTTACGCATGAACAATTTCTAAAAAGTAAAAATATTTATTGTATTAACCTAAATCAGGACAAGAGTACTACTACTTGTCTCGGAGAATCTCCATATTCTTATGTTTACTTAAAAACTTTAAGTTCGATCAGCTGAACAAAGAGGAAAAAAGGTCTTCTCAGCAGATCTTTGAATTATAATGATAAATGAGTAAGGTTTAGAATGGGTTTTTATATCTCTGCAGATGTGTGTGGTGGGGGTGGGGGGAGACATTTGTAGACAAACAAATAAATGGGGGGGGGGGTCCATTAGAAACAGATAAGGGGAGTAAAGTGGGGCAGGGTTTGGAAGTTTGGGGCGACAAACATAAAGCGATCTTTGTCTCCTTGCCTCATTAAGCCATCGAAACTTTTTTTCAAGGATTTTCACTCGAATTAAAACAACAAAAAAAACTGTAGATGCCAGATATGTTAAATATGGTCTAGACATTTGTAATCTTTTTTGATTATTCTTCCGATATCTACTAATGTCGGATGTGCCGCAGACGGTAGTAACCATCGCTCGAAAAAAAATCACTAAAATGTTTAAACAAAGATAATCATCTCATTGTCTTATTAAACTCTCCTAATTATTATCAAGATTATACTAAATGCGGAATGAAACGAGACAATATCTGGGGCGGTGGCGGGAGGGGGGACATTTGGCGATAAACCAGCAAGGGGGTGGGGTATAGTCGGGGTGCAAGGTCATGTGTGTGCTCATGAGTGTGTACGTGTTTGAATGTGCTCATGAATATGTGTGCGTGCGTGTATGTGTGCGTGTCCATGTGTGTAGACTCGGACTCCACTGTACACTGCTAATAACGACGAGGGAGGAAAATCAACTTTGCTATGAAAGAATTGCTTTAAATATTGCTAAAATAATGTGATAATGGGTGGCAGGTTTGAGTAGAGTAAGGTTGAAGGTTGTCATACAAACCAACCTCATGCAGGCCCCCACATTAGAGTTGAACTGGTCATGTGTGGTAACTTGAGTGTAATCAATAAGTGTTTTATTCTAGTGCCACTTTTCAAATGTGTATATTTATTAATTACTGTGATAAAGAAATAGTATGTAAACTTGATGAACTGTAAACCGTTTTTTTATCTTTAGTTTATTTTTAGAGACATTTGAAACCACAGTTAAATAACCGGTGCTTTTAAAACTGGTTTTAAACACTACCAGTTTTCTTTCAATAGTCCCCCTTTAAATCAGACTTTTTTTATATCCCAATGGGTTTCATGATTATAATTAAACAAATGTAGGTGATAACTAGAGTTGTTTTTAACAAATAAATAAAGTGTAGGATTTCTTTTGCATCTATAGCTTATTGCAACTCGCCTTTAAATTCGTTTGGGCTGCCAGCTATTGATCTATTGCCTAAATGCAAAATAGCACTTAACCTGCTCCCTTTCATTCTCTATTTTCATCCAATAAACGTATTCGCAATTCTACTTTAATTAGAAACTACAGTAAGAATATAAACACATTCACATTCATGGCTAGATCGTAGCAGCCCTTTGTTCTAGGGAATAAATGAATAAAATCATATCAAGAGCACAATATGGCATTACTGATATGGACATGATTGTGTTCCTCGTGTAAATAGAATCGACAAACAAAATCTGATTTGATATTATTAATGTAGTCAAAACAAGGAACTCTCATTGCAATCTATAGTTCTCAGCTATATTCAACATGAATAGGTTATTATAGAAAATCGACTAGAATTTATTTTAATTAAGGCGACCAAAAAAGGAATGATTAAGGGGTGATCTTCTTATAATTTGAGAGTAGGGTATTGAAACCCAAATTTAGAGGGCCAATGAAAGATATGGATAGAAAACAAACGAGGGATGATAAAAGATAAACTGCTTTGATATGTGACTCACACAGGGCTTCGAATGGTAGGTCTGCTCGGTGAGGCAACCGCTTGGCCGTGTGTGGCGCTGAGACGGAGGCTGATGAGAGCTCTCGAGTTTCGGGTCTTCTTTATCTCATCGGTGCTGCAGAAGAGGCTTGATTTACGGAGGTGAAAGAGGTGCAAAGAAGGGTTCCCTCGATGAAATCGGAATTCAATCTCCTACCAGGTTTATTATGGCCATTGCTATATTATTATATTGTTTTTGTTTTAGCAAATGATAAAATATATGATGCTAGAAAAACTATATAGCTTAGTTAAAATAACTTGGAAAATTAATCAAAGCTTTTTCATAGCTTAGATTCGACCGGTTTCCCTTCACATGGAGCGGTCCACCAGGCAATTACGTGATGAACCACTTGACTATACTGCAGCCATAGAATTGAAAAAATACTATAGCGAGAAGCTTTTGCATATACTATGCCCATCCTAAACTTTGAATGCGCGAGATGCAGTGGTAATTAGCCGTGATATAAATTCAAACTCCCAAGGATAAGAGCACAAACTAGAATCTTAGAGTTATGTCATCCCAAGAACAATCGTGACTTCGACCAAGACGACCTGAGTAGTTTCAAATTGGGTGAAGACGTGGATGTGTTGGATTTCCAACAATTCTCAGGAAAATACGTGGGTTTTAAAGCCAGAAAAAACTATGAATACGAACACAGATTTGTGTACCGAAAGGCTGAAAGAAAATGTGATAAAAGTGATCGGTAACTTGGGATTACAGAGAACAGGTTTTTTCTCGAATTTTAACCGCAATAGCAACGAGGATGTATTACGCAGAAACTTTGTAAGGAGAAATCTGTAAAGGAAGTGGTCAAACGAGAGATAGTAAAAATGCGTGGAAGATATATAGTTGCAGATCTTATAGAGTAAAGACTCGGCATGATGAATAGTTTATGGGTGGTAACGATCTGCATGAGTTCGATACCACATGAGAAGAGATTGTTCATCGGTATCGAGACCTGATAGAATCAGCAAATGTGAAAAAAAATATATGTGGTGAATTTCTGTGGTGTTAGTCTGACCTTATATGTATGCATTGTAAAAACTTCGCGCAAAACTGTCAACCCGTCCATCCATTGTTTATATCCTCCCAAAATGATTCGCCCAAAGCTGGTAATATAACTCATCGGAGTCCTGCATTGTTTGCTTAATGTATTTCTCACAATTGTCACAAAGTTTCCTTGGCTTGAACCAATCCCGTCTTAGAGACCGAATAGCGACGCCTCTCGGATAAACTTGGACTTAAATATAAGAATATCCATTTGATTGATCAAACTAAATGTATTAAGACTGATTGGTACATTAACTCTAAAATGTAGCATTTAATTTTTATTTTAATTGGTCTAAATGCTAGGATTATTGCCAACTAACAATTTTTGTCTGGTGTATAAAAGATCATGGTCAAAGAGAAACTGGATTATTATATAAGATTATTAGACTGCTAGGTTATTAAAATATATTGCTTTCTCACATCCAGCTTGTTAAGCCATCATTTAGCCTTCCCCAATTAAATTATTCAGAAGATTTTATTTTGACAATAAAAAAACTATGTCCCTTTTACATCCCTTGTGACGAGAGAAAGAAAGAATTTCGACCGCAGAGTAAGTCGCGAATGCTCGGATCATGATCTTCCCTCACGAATCAGTGCTAACCAGAATTGCCTCTCGCACGCCTAACAGCGACATGCAGTATATATTACGATAATTGTGGATATTCCCCAAATTTGGGTGACGATAAGACTTCAATTAAAGTGTCGAGTAATAGGCCGAGGGGTGGTTTGAGTTTTCCCCGACTCTAATATATATATATCCTATTATCACGAAAGCGGAGGGTTCGTCGTACTACTCCTTATACTTCGGTCGGCTTGTGCCCTGAATGGGTTTATTGACTCAGTGTACTTAGAGGTTGGCTATGGAGGGATTGGAATAAACTTTGCCAGCAAGCGACCCAAAGGAAGTTAGATACACAACAATATGAAAGTAAAGTTTTAATGAACGCTAAACAAGAAATATATATATATATATACATATATATATATATATTTATATATATATATATATATATATATATATATATATACAAATGAGGTTCTTTGAGAGATAAATTAATAAGTGAAGCTCGGATACCTCACTTGGCTTGTAAATAACTGTTCACTATGTAAATCCCTATACACTTTTAATGTTGGTTAGCTTCATGGTGAAGTTGGGGAATGTGAAAGGGAAAGGTGACCTTGGAACCTGATGTCCGGGTGGCGCTGGTAAGTGAAGGTGGTGAGAGACGGGATGGAGACGATGAGGTAGGTTCTCCAGGGACTGATCTGATCACAAAATTCCGTCATGATTCCGCTGGAAGAAGGCGGTGACGGGGGCTTCTTGTTAAAGAGGGTCCCACGCTCGTGAACTCCGAGGAATCTTGGGTGCCTCTGTGAGAGGGAGGGGAAGAAGTAACCTATCGACGCGTAGGGTCACGGAGAAAAGCTGGGATATAGTTTTCTCGATTGGGGAACCAGAGTGAGGCTGTTTGTAGCTTCGGCTCTGAAAAGGTGAGTACGAGCCTGGGTCTGCACTGTCTTTCAGACCAACGGGGTAAGGACCCTCCCTAACTGAGACCGATCTCCTCTCTGAAGACTTAGTGCTTCGACGATTTACCACAACACCGAGATAGATGGCAATTTCTGCCCCACCAGACGCTGTGCAAGCTCTACTACCAAGGGTTAAAAGAATTCATCTTTTATAGCCGAGGCTCACATGGCTCCGGAAGTAGATTTGATGTCAAGCGCCCTTCTTAGGGTATAAGCTGCTTGATTATCTCCTCCATTTCGTCCTTTGTAAACTTCCGGGAACCACCAGAAGCCAAGATGCGCTCCCCTCTATCGATAACCAGTCCGGGAAGGAATGCGGTGGTTAGCGGGAGGCCACCGGACATCGGGCTGGAAGAAGAAGGTTTGATATCGCGGCCCGCCCGGAAGGGATGTGGGAAAACGTGGGAGCATTAGGCTATTCTCCTACATCCCTACCCATCTCGAGGGGACATTATTCTGAAGTGGAACGAGGGATAATGTCTCAAAATATAACCTACTCGCAGTTACAATCTATAGCCAAATGAGATCCCAGGAAACATACATACGCGAAACACACAAAAAAAATTAACATAATGGAATGGCACTATTTTGCGACCAGGTCTTAGAAATTACAGGCATAACTAGACATACATAAAAAAGTAGAACATACATATATACAAAATAAAAAATAACAATGGCCGGACAGTTCCGGTTAGTCGCCACAACTAGGGCCTTCATCTATCGGATTGCGTGATAAATTATCAGCAATGACGTTTTCCGTTCCTTTTACGTAAGAGACATTGTATTGGTATTCTGACAATAAAAGGGACCATCTCATAAGTCTGCCATTCTGACTTTTACAGTTTTTTAAGTAGGCTAGTGGCCTATGGTCCGTTTCGACAGTAAAAGGTTTACCAATCAAGTACATTCTAAATTTTTGAATGCTGGAAATGATTTCTAAAGCTTCAAGTTCTATAGCAGCGTATGCTTTTTCGCGAACCAACAGCTTCCGGCTTGCGTATGCCACTGGAAATGAGGTTCCCTTTTCCTCATATTGTAATAAAACGCACCTAATGCCGAGATTAGAAGCATCAGTTCGGATGCCAAAGTTTTTCTGGGGATTGGGCAAACGGAGGATTGGAGCGGAAACCAATTTTTTCTTTAGCTCGCCGAAACTCGCAGGCACGACGGGATTCCATAGGATGGGGTCTGGTGCGGCCTTTTAAGAAGGTCATTGACGGGTGACGCTATGGAAGCGAATTGGAGGATAAACTGTTGATAGAAGGAGACGTAGCCAAGAAACGAACGAAGCTGTTTCTTGGTTTTAGGGAGTGGCATGCCTTCTATTGCCTTAACTTTGTCCTCTTGGGGGGCTAATTGTCCCTCTCCTACTTAGAACCCTAAGTAAGAGATAGTGCTATGAGCAAAGTGGCACTTGGACGGCTTGATTGTCAATCCATGGATCCTAAGCCGGTTTAGGAGTGGGCGGAGGGATTCAAGGTGCTCCTCCTAGGTGCGTGTGGCAACGTATACGTTGTCAAAGTAGAAATAGACATTACTCACCCCATCTACAATTTTTCGCATTATCCGGTTATAGTTACTGCAGGCAGAAACCAAACCAAAAGTGAGACGCGTGAATTGCATTAACCCCTTTTTGGTGGGAAACGCGGTAAACTTCCCTACGGATTTTCAAAGCGGGATTTGATAGTAGGCTTTGCACAAGTCTATTTCAAAAATTTACTTGGTCTTCTCAAATAATTGCAGGTTCTGGTCGATAAAAGGAATGGGTTCGGCATCGAATACAGTGACAGCATTTAATTTTCTAAAATCTACGCACATACGAAAAGATTGATCTGGTTTACGTACCATCACTATCGGAAAACAATAATTCGACGAGGAGGGTTCAATTATTCGTAATTTAAGGAGGTTCTCGACTTTTTTGTTGAAGGCCTTGCGAAGGTGGATTGGAAGAGGGTAGGGTTTACTCCTAATTGGTTCCGTCGTGGTGAGAGAGATGTCATGCTCAAATTGGACACTCGGAGATTACTTCTGGGTATTCCTTCAGCAGCGAGACAATTTGAGACGTCTCCATTGAACCGAGGTGAGGATTCACGTCGACTGCGGTGGCCAGGTCTTCATGGGGAAAAGGGGAGGAAGGCAGATCAGGCAAAGGATAATCTTTATGCGTCTCGACGCATATTGTCTGAACAATATTCAATGGGTCCCAAAGGAAGGATGCTTCATTGTTCCTTCTTCGTCGAAGACAACAATACTGTTAACACAATAGTGGAACAACTTATTGCCAGATGACAACTGAATGACTTAATCCACGGGCCCTCTAACTTCTATGACCGGGAACGGTCCTTTTCATTGGGATAGGAGTTTGTTGTTGTCCGTGAGGAGTAAAAGCAGAACTTTATCGCCTGGTTTCAATTTTCGTGCCTTAGATTTAATATCAAAATACTTCCGATACTTCTCTAGATTGATCTCGGAATGTTGCACGGCAACCTCCGAGCATTTATCTAGCCTGTCATGCAAGTCCAGAACATACGAGTAGGAGGTCTTTAGTTCCTCATTCAATCGAAAGTTCGTGAGGAACTCCTTGAGAATGCTTAGTAGACCTCGGACATTGCGACCATAGATAGAGAAGCTCGAATGGGGAGAATCCCAGAGTTCCGTGGGGAATTTCCCTACAAGCAAATAAAGCTACTGGCAGGTACTGGTGCCATTCCTGGGGCTGGTCGTGACACAGCTTTTTAAGCACGCTTTTTAAGGTAGCATTTAACTTCTTGCACATACTGTTTGCAGAGGGGTAAAAAGGCATGGTGAAAATGGGCCTGATTTGGAGAAACTTACTCACATGTTCCATCAATTCGGACGTAAATTGACGGCCCATGTTAGAGAGGACCTTTTTTAGCGATTCCTACCCGTGATAAAATAGAGATTAAGGCCTTGGCAAACGAGATGCTATCAATTTTTTTTGAGAGCAATTGCTTCTGGGAACAGGGTGGCCCAATCGACGAGCGTGAGAACGTATGATTGTCCTTCGGTGAAAGGGGGGTATATCGGTCCAATAAGATCGATGGTAACCCTGAAAAATGGTTCTGATATAACTGGAGTCTTCTGAAGGGGGGCCAGTTGTACTCGTCCTTTGGCGGTGACCTTTTGACATATATCACAGGTCCTGCAAAACTCTGCGATTTCCTTGGCTGCACCAGGCCCCCCAAAATACTTAAATACGCGTTGCGAGGTCTTATTTTGGCTGAAGTGTCTTGCAAACACACCTCCGTGTGCTATTTGTAAAAATCTTCGCAACGTGGCCCTAGGCACGCAAAGGGCCTTGAACGGGGAGCCTACTGGATCCGGGGAAGTACGAAATAGCAAAGCATCTTCTATCACATACTTCACTTTTCGGTCTCCACGAACCGATTCTGTCTCTCCTCGTTTGGCCTTTTGCCATAAGGGTTGGAGGGAAAGGCAGTCCTTTTGGGCACTAATGAATTGGGCGTTATTCAGTCCCTCGTAATTGGAGGTGCATTGGGGCTTGAGAGACACGGAGGGGCAGGCGTCTCTATCAGCCTGAGCCCGGGTTACGACAACTTGCGACACAGCAGTTGGGAAGAGCTGCGCGCTCTGGCCTACCAACACTGCACAAAACTTAATCGGGGCAGCTACGACGTCGGTCCACCCCGTAAAATAGCGGCATTTTACGTGAAAACAGACCACTGGAAATTTATTAGCTCTTCCCAAGTAATTGTGTACGACAGCAAATTTATTATGCAGTGGGTCCACGGGGGGAAGCAGCTTGTCTGATACAACTATACAAGTACACCCTGTATCTCTCACCAGAGTGGATACTCTACATCCATTAATGGATCCGGACTCGAATTTGAGCACACGAGAAGAACTGTTATTAAAAAGAAAGTTCACCTGGTGCTCCTGAGAGGTCGACGAAGATGGCAGAGAAGCAGGCGTGGTAGGCTGTTCGGCAGCGAGAGTTGCGGAAACTTGATGGACCTGTTGTCCAGGGGCAAAGCGAAAGCGGGAGTTTTGTGGACACTGAGATTTGTAGTGACCAGGGCTTCCGCAAGAGAAGCATACAATGGGTTACGCCGGTAGGGGTTACTCGACTCAGCATTAAAAAATGGGGGTTTCACCTCTTCTTGCTTCTAATGGTGGTTACCTTTGGGTTTAAAGGGGCCTGGGACATTTAGTGAATGAGGAGGTTATCTCGGTTGTGATTGTCCTTGGTTCATAAGGGACGGAGAACTGCTCTTCTTTTACTCCTTAGGATAGAACTGATGATTTGTGGCGTAGAGATCCGCTTCTTTGAGGCACTCGTTAAAGGAAGACGCACGCCTACATTGCACAAATGCACAGGTGTCCGTAGGGAGGGTGTGCATTTGCTGGTCCTTAAAAAAAAATTATCAGTGAGTCGTAGTCGCCACCGACTCTAGCCGAGTCCAGCCAAAATTGGAGGTTTTTCTTCAGGATGAACCCAAACTGTCGATACGTCTGTCCTGGCTGGATCCTTGCCGATTGAAATGTTTGTCTGTAGAACTCGGGGTTTAAATTAATCGCGGATTAGATTTCTGCTTTAAGAGATGAATAATCTATTGTGGCTTCTGTTGGGAGGGCAATGAAGATTTATCTTAGACGAGAATTGAGCAACGGGAGCAGGCGGCCTACTCCTTCAGACTCAATGCCCCACTCATTGACTTCGAAGATCTTTTCAAAATGGGTTAAGTAAGTGCAAAAGTCATTTTGATCACCATAAAGGGGGGGAGCTTTAATGCGGGGGCCTGAGGTTGGTGACTTCGGGACCCGATAGAACTGACTTCTACTTGATCTCTACTTAACTCACGCTCGTGTTGACGAATTTCTCCATCTCTTCTTGTATTCGTTGTTCTTCTCTTTTTTCCTCACGTTCATTCCTAAGTTCGTTTTGAACGTATTCGATCAATTCCTTTCCCGAAAGGCCACGAAAGAGTTTTACGACCTAACCCAGATTATAAGGTAGCGACAAATAATATACAAAATAAAAAAATAAAAAATACAAATAGTTACAATGCTTGGTGAGATGCTGCCAGCAAGGGTTATCGTTATTGGTTTAACCCTTTTTATATTGTATACCGACAATATGACAAAAAAAAACAAAATTAAAAGGAAACGGGATCAATTCTTATTTCACCAACAAAATTGAAAATGTCTTTTTATTTTTTTTATCTAACCTTGGGCGCTTGGCAATTAGAAAAGGGGAATTTCAAAATTGACGGGTTCGAAACAAACCGCACACCTAATGACACAAGAATTAAATATGATATAATATATATACTATATGTCAAGGAATAGGCCGAGGGGTGGCTGGAGTTTTCCGACTCTTATATACATATATATATATATATATATATATATATATATATATATATATATATATATATATATATATATATATATATATATATATATATATATATATATATATATATATATATATATACGAGGAGCGGTCAATAAGTTTTGCAATTCGGATATAAGTAAACGAGATATGAGGAAAAGTGTATTATTATTTTTCAATATAACTTCCCTCGACTTCAATGCACTTGCGCCACTTGTCCCTGAGGCTTCGAATTCCCGACAACCAGAAATCTCCCGACTGCTGTTCAATCCACTCCTGGACGACGAGCTGGACATCTTAATCGTCCCCAAACCGGCGTCCACGCAGTGCAGCCTTCGCTAGGGGCCAGATCTGGACTGTAGAGGGAATTGTTGAGCTCCTCGAATCCACACTCGCGCAGGGCAGCTTGTGCAACTCTGGTCTTGTGGACTTTGACGACGTTGAAGTCGACCATGGGGCGTGAGGTTTCTAGGGATATGTACAACGGACAGAGACCTTGGTCATGGGTAAATTGTCGTGGATGATGTTGATAACACTTCCATGTGATATTCCAAGTTCTGGCTCGATTTCTTCGACCTTCACCCGTCGATTTTCGAGGATCATCCTCTCCACAAGGGCCACAATGTCCTCGTTAGTCACGTCTAACGGCGTCTTGGACGGGGTTTATCTTCAAGGGACTCACGACCATGGTGGAACTCCCTATTCCAGCGAGCAATGGTTGTATAGGAAGGGGCGGTGTTGGTGTACACTGCAACCATGCGTTCATGGATCTCTTTTGCATTCTTGTCTTCCTTGGTCAAAAATTTGATCACTGCACGGTGCTCAACCTTCTCCATTGTTGAAAAAATTGTGACTGACGATCTGCGATCAGCTACTGATTCTTAAATAGACGAGGCAGGAGCGTGCGGCTGCAGGTCATAACTTGTCCTAACACCCCCACAAACAGCCATCCCCCTCTGTTTTGCCCTACCGATTCGCAAAACTTATTGACCGGCCCTCGTATATATATATATATATATATATATATATATATATATATATATATATATATATATATATATATATATATATATATCTTATTATCACGAATGCGGAGGGGTCGTCGTACTACTCATTATACTTCGTTCCGCTCGTGCCCTGAATGGGTTTATTGACTCAGAGTGCTTAGAGGTTGGCTACGGAGGAATTGGAATGAACTTTGCCAGTAAGTGACCCAAAGGAAGTTAGATACACAACAATATGAAAATAAAGTTATAATGAACGCTAAACAAGAATGTATATATATATATATATATATATATATATATATATATATATATATATATATATATATATATATATATATATATATACAAATAAGGTTCTTTGAGAGATAAATTAATAAGTGAAGCTCGGATATCTCACTTGGCTTGTAAATAACTGTTCACTATGTAAATCCCTATACACTTTTAATGTTGGTTAGCTTCGTGGTGAACCTGATGTTTGGGTGGCGCTAGTGAGTGAAAGTGGTGAGATACGGGGCGGAAACGATGATCCCACATTTCGGTTACGATTCAGCTGTAAGAAGGCGGTTACGGGAGCATCTTGTTAAAGAGGGTCCCAAGCCCGTGAACTCCAAAGAATTTTGGGTGCCTCTGTGAGGGGGAGGGGAGGGGAAGTGACCTATCGACGCGTAGGGTCACGGAGAAAAGCTGGAATGTAGTTTTCTCGCTTTGTCGTAGAATGGACTCTCGACGATATACCATATATAACTATTCGTTGAGGGAACTTATTTGATTATCTTTAGAGTGCGTGGATGTCTAGGCTTGCCGATATTATTTATCTTTGATATGCTTAAGAAGTGGATCTGAGCTCAAGGATAATAATATTGCTATCATTAATAAAATAGATTTTTATTAATAAAAACTATCAACGACACACAAAACGGAAAATATTGACATAAATAGAGAATTGGAAAGGGTCGTGGGAAATCGAGCTAAACCGGGGATTATGAGATTTAAAAAGGTAAAACAAATATAAATTAAAGGGATGAGATGGTTCGCTAAACCATTTAAAGCACAGGATAGAGTTGACAAAAGGGTTAAATACTCAAAGGTAACGTTCGGCTTACGTAATTATACTTGTTGTGCAGAGGAAGGCGACGTGAAGGAATTTTCGGTCCGCTGGCGAGTTCCAGCCGAAGGGTGGGGGGGGAATTAAATGATCCTGACGTGGCGTCTTGGGAATGAGAACCGTTTCTTGGTGAACGGCTTGAAGAAGAATGGCTGTTCTACGTTGTTCTCTTCTGAACACAGGGAGGGGGGGGGGTGAGAACCGTCTTTTGTCTACGGGCTCGAGAACAATGGCTGTTCTAATGTTGTTCTCTTCTGAACAACAAGGGGGAAGGGTGGGAACCGTTTCTTGGCGAACGGGCTCAAACGAACAATGGCTGTTCTACGTTGTTCTCTTCTGAACAACAGGAGGGGGGGTGAGAACCGTTTCTTTTCAACGGGCTCGAACGAATAATGGCTGTTCTAACGTTGTTCTCTTTCTGAACAACAGGGCATGGGTGAGAACCGTTTTTTGTCAACGGGCTCAACAGAACAATGGCTGTTCTAACGTTGTTCTCTTTCTGAACAACAGGGGGATGGAGGTGAGAACCGTTTCTTGTCAACGGGCTCAAAAGAACAATGGCTGTTCTAACGTTGTTCTCTTTCTGAACAACATGGGGGGGTGAGAACCGTTTCTTGTCAACGGGCTAGAAGGAACAATGGCTGTTCTAACGTTGTTCTCTTTCTGAACAACAGGGGAAGGGGGGTGAGAACTGTTTCTTGTCAAAGGCCTCAAAAGAACAATGGCTGTTCTAATGTTGTTCTCTTTCTGAACAACAGGGGAAGCATTGTGGACTTGGCGTCACGGAGGCTCGAACTTTGGCACTCAAGGGATATTGTCCTTCTTCTGGACAAGTGATGGTGAATCTCGAGGTCGAGGTCCCTTGGCGCACAAGGTGAGAGTGGGGCGTAGTGATGTTTCGCGACGAAAATCTGGATCTCCAATCTGCATCTTAGTGGTTAAGTTTTCATATAAATAGCTGGGACATCCCCTGGACGTGGGGGACAATGGAGTGGATGCTTCGAGGGAATGCACAGCCGAGCCTGAGAACAATGCCTTATCTGCCTATAAGCCTAACTCAATCTGGCGAGGTCGGCGCATGGGGCGAACGGGGGAAGATAAACCTCCTTGTTTAAACATTGACTCAGGTGGCTGCGATAAGGCGCCAGGCTTCAAAGCGAAGATGCACGTGGGTAGCATCGTGGTTTTAAATAACATGTGATAGTGGTTGAAATTAAGCGGCCTCAACCCGTTCTATCACACGCTTAGGGAACCAGAGTGAGGCTGTTTGTAGCTTCAACTCTAAAAACGTGAGTACGAGCCTGGGTCCGCAATGTCTTTCAAACCAACAGGGTAAGGACCCTCCCTAACTGGGACTAATCTCCTCTCTGAAGACTTGGTGCTTCGACGATTTACCACAACACCGAGATAGATGGCAATTTCTGCCTCACCAGACGCTGTGCAAGCTCTACTACCAAGGGTTAAAAGAATTCATCTTTTATAGCCGAGGTTCACATGGCTCCGGAAGTAGATTTGATGTCAAGCGCCCTTCTTAGGGTAAAAGCTGCTTGATTATCTCCTCCATTTCGTCCTTTGTAAACTTCCGGAAACCACCAGAAGCCAAGATGGGCTCCCATCTATCGATAACCAGTCCTGGAAGGAATGCGGTGATTAGTGAAATGGCCGGCGGGCTTTTCCAGCGGGAGGCCACCAGACATCGGGCCGGAAGGGGAAGGTTTGATATCGCGGCTCGCCTGGAACGGAGGTGGGAAAACGTGGGAGCATTAGGCTATTCTCCTACATAAAACCAATTTGCACTACTGATTGTATCAAAAAGCTTAACCAAGTTTTGTTGATTAAATTTGAAAATTACTGGGAGGAATTTAAACGACGCTTTTCACTTAAATCAACTAGGGGAGGCGTTATTGATCAATTATTAAATTAGAGTGTCTAAAAGTTATATGAATATGAAGATGCGAATTTAGAATCAACAATCATACACTGTTCAATAGAGGTCCGAATGAGGAGTAAAGAGGATGGGGAAGCTTACTTGAAAGCAAAATTGACCAGAGATGGGAAGCATACTGTTAGATTTTATGGATGAACACTTTCTTTTTGAAAAAGAGTCAAGCAAATGTCGATAAGCTAAAACCTATGAGATTTAAGTCCTACAACAAATAAGTACTTCATGGAAAAAGTCCACGTAGGTAAGCTACTGCAGACAAGTGAACATAACTTAGTCATAATACAAATAGTCACGTAAGACCGTAAATAATAGCTTTAATCAAAACAGGGCGCCCAAGATATGTACTCAAAGTTACAACGAAATATGTTCACTGTAGTTTTTGAGGTATAAAATATTGTAAATCAAAGAGAGCTCCCTGGATTAGCAACTAAATCAAGAAACCAATTCAGGTTTAAGACAAAGGTTTTAAAAAATACTACTCAGAAGAAAATCAAGCAAACTATACAGTGTGTTCATAAAATCTGTCCATGATTAAAATATATTATTCAATTAAAATTACATTAGTCTTCCAAATACAAGTGGAATAATTTTACAAATATAGTGGCATATATTATTTCTCGCTGTTTAAAATGGCAATCCACTTTAACACAAGTGCCATTTGTTGCCTGGAGAATATCTCCATCACCTTCCCACCATCTACTTACTATTCGCTTTGCAGCCTTAAGTGGTCCAACATCTATTAGATTATATTCGCGATAACATCGCTTATCCTTATCTTTAATGTCGCAATAACATGTAATCGGGATGATTACACTTACTCCTTAATGTAATGGTAACTCCTCGAGTCGAATGAGACCTTTTCAAATTTGGTTTCTGGATCCTCGTTCTGCGCGGTTGCATTTGAGTGGTAATAGATGTCTGAGGAAGATGGTTTGATTTCGGAGATTACTATGGGAGAGAAAACATCTGGTACAGCATTGCTTTCCCCATATCATGTCAAATGTCGCTCGTGAATTGCGAGATATAATCCAGTTGACGACATATACGTAGATCCTGGCAATCTGAAGCGGTCTGGATGGCCAACAGAAGTTCTCTATTATTTGTATATATGGTGCAAAATTGGCTTTCCCATGGTTAGAAAGATGCTTCTCTGCGAGAAATACAACCATGAACTCGTGCTAGAAGGTAATGTAACGTCTCTCAGCAGGCTTTAATTATATTGAAGAAGAATGTTATGTGTATCCATGGACCTTTCTAACATGCAACAGACCTGCCACGCCATCGTCAGATTCGTGCGTTGCGATGGAATGCTCGCCTGAAGAGTCCACATAGACTAAAGGCGTATGGGTATCCAAAGCGCTTTTGATCTCGGTAAAGGCCTCGAATGCCTCATCTGTTAACTTAAGCGGAAAGTTATTCCCGGTTCTTCGTTTGTGCGGCGCATTTAGAGTGTTTAAAAATGTGGGAAGAACAGGCGATAAAAATTGACCATCCCAAGGAATTCTGATAAAGGTACGCGTTTGTGCCAATTTTTTAATAGCCTAAATTTTCTATTCGGGGGGTGGGGTATCACCTTTCGTGACAGGATGACCAAGGAAGGTAATCTCCGAGGCACAAAGCCACATTTTGCAATGTTAATTAGAAGTTCGATCTCCTTTTGATGCTAAAGATTGCTCGTAGGTTCGAAGATGTGCTCGTCGGGACCGTAAATTACCACCAATATGCGTCCATAAATGCAAACACGAAATTGATACCTCATAGCACCGATTTGATAGAGCGCGGAAAATTATGTCTGCATTTTTAGTCCTGTCGGCATTCTGATATACTCAAGAAGTTCTAACTGTGATATAGTGGCAAGCTTGTGGATAAAATCAGAGTAAAATGGTATTTGGTGGTATGGGTTGAACAGGTCGACCTTCAAGAATATGGATTTTGGGGGGCAAATTGGCAAAAATATTCATCATACTTCTGCAAAAAATCTTTGTATCCATCTCTTGACACAAATTTCGTAGGTACCACTTTCTGACACTAAATTGTATACCAGTAGGCTGTATTTAATTTTGCTTTGATTTACCTCCGAAACCAACGAGATAATGGACTTCTATAATTAATTTGAAAAACGTTGGATGTATATCTTTACTCTGTTAGATTTCAATGAAAGATTTTTTAATTTTGTCTTGTATTAATATAATCAGTAAATAATTAATTAACGATATTAAATGAAAATGCAAAAGGAAATGGTAACACATAACAGAAAGAATTATTGACTTACACAGAAATTATTAATGATAATTGTCGTCGTACAACCACTCTATACCATACACTACTCTTATATTATGTGTGGGGTGGGGGTGACTTAATCACCTACTGCAACGCGAACCATTGAAGGACTGTTCGCAGGGATTAACGACCGACTAGGAGGTAACACTTCAGGCGTTGGGTTTCAAATTCTTAACAGATCACAGGCAGAGTGCATAAATGGTTGGCAAGATTTACTTGAATAGGTCGAGAGTATCGTTCAAGGTTAGTTAAAGATGAAAGAACAAAAATATAATTTTATTTACACGAATCAAAAATAAGAATAATAATCGGCAAAGGGGAATTTATAAATTGAGATAGTCTTTTGATAATTATTATGAGGAGGGATTCTCAAATGGAATTAATTGATTAATGTAACTAGGCTCAGACCAAAAGGGGGAATTTGACACTACTAATAATGGAGGGGGTTTCAGTCTTACGGGTCAATGAATTCGAGGAAGGTCCTTCTTGCGATGAGGCAAGTGGGTGAACGACCCGATGAGGCAAGTGGGGGACGATCCGAAAGAGGCCGATGGGGCACGATCCGAATGAGGCATGTGGGGCACGATCCGAACCAACCTTCAGAGGAAGATAGCCAAACTTCAAAGATGACGTTCAACGGGGAATGTGGGAATTCTCGTAATTCCACTGAGAGAAGAATCTTCTTTCTTCAAAGGTAATCGATGGAGATTTTCTTCAGGTCGATTAAACGAAGGAAGACTGTTATGCAAATTCCAAGGCTTGCCTTTCACAGAAGCTACCAATTGACTTGGGTAGAATCACGGCTGAAGAAGGCTTCTGTCTGACGAACGCTTACGGGACGAGACGATAAGTACGGCCTTGGGGTGCGGGCTGGACTCTTCGAACTACAGAAAAACCGAGTATTTGTATGCCCGATTCTGGAGGGAAAGGGGGAGTTTGGAGAAAGGAGTCACAAGCTCCAGACATCTTAATCTGGAGGCGGAGTCGATTCATCATTTAGCAACAAGGGCGAGACAGAGCAGCTCTTTCGCGCCTCGTCACCGGGGATGGGGGTGCTTGGAACGAGTTCGCCAGATTGGGAAATATTTTCCCAACGTGCTCAGGAGTCGAAAATTCGAGAATGTTCGAACAGGAAATGACGTCGTCCATGGAGGGATACCATAGCACGTGGTCTCCGATAAATGAGGGGGGGAGGGGGCAGAGGTTGTTCTTTTACAATAATCAAATTACTTTTATTATACTGATTATATCACTTCAATTTCGGCAGCAGTGACAACACTATATGAAAGGAATTGGCGCTTATAGTTATCACTGTATATTAAAATTAGCGATAATCGGCTAAGTGACTTAAGTGTTATTTGAGATCAGGCAAGATATAAAAGAAACGCGCGTAAACTTGCCTGGCAATTGGAGGTATAACCTGAGATTGAAGGGAGGTGGACGGTTAACGACGATCGTCCTTTTGGATTCCAAGAGAGTTGTAAGCATCTCAAATTGGGGAAGGCATTTCCTTCTTGTCTTGTAAGAACGAATGGATTGAAATAACTTCACTGAGCTCTCTGACTCTCCACAGGCTGGTTTTATTCTCCTCTAATTGGCAGAGTTTAGCATGTCGCTTCCACCGGAATCGGAAAGGAGATAGATAGTAAGAGTCAGACCTGGAGAACCACAATTAAGGTTGGTTTCTCTCTCTCAAATCTCTTTATCCCCTCTCTTTCTCTCTTTTTCTTTCATTATCTCCCCGTCTATGTCTCTCTCTCTCTCTCTTTTTCTTTCACTATCTCCCTTTCTCTGTCTCTCTCTCTCTCTCTCTCTCTCTCTCTCTCTCTCTCTCTCTCTCTGTTTCTCTCTCTACCTCAGTCTCTCGCTCTCTCTGTCTCCATTTCTGTATTTTTCTGTGTTTCTTTGTCTCTCTTTCTATTGCTCTATGTCTCTCTCCATATCTGTCTCCCTTGCTGTATTTTCTGTGTTTATCTGTCTCTCTTTCTATTGCTCTATGTCTCTCTCCATATCTGTCTCTCTGTCTCCCCTTCCATCTCTTTCTCTCTCGGTATGGACTAACTTAGTCTTCTGAGGTACTATCTTTCCTTGTAACTCTCTCTCTCTCTCTCTCTCTCTCTCTCTCTCTCTCTCTCTCTCTCTCTCTCTTTCAGCGACAGCCGGGAGCTAGACATAAATCTGCTTCATTGCTCCGATACATCTGTGCATTTTGTGAGAGAAAAACCGAGAGCCAAATGTCACCCACATCGTCATGTAATTTCTTTCTTCCTTCTTTATTCTTTCTCGCCTTGGCGGTCTTCAGTCTATAGTTCTGTTACTATTGAAATTATTCTCTCCTCCTTTTTTAATCCTACTCATTATTTTTCCTTGTCATTGATTTACATCTGTTATCTTTGTACGTAATTCAGAAATTAATAAGCCGTAGAAACTGTTAACACTTCAGTTTTTCTGAAGATTTCATTAGTGCTTAACGAAACATCAGTTCGTGGTTTATGTGTTTGCATCATAAGGTTTTTCTTCCGAGCCCTTCAAGGAACATTTTTCTCTCTTTTCTTGGCGGGAAATCCAAACCATAGATAACTCTTCTCCAATCTCTATAAAACTACCATAAAAATACAAAAGAAGGTCAATGATTTTAAGGAACTGACTTAAATCCTTGCGTGTCCCAGCTATGAAGTGGTGAGGTGTGGTAATGGGGAGGGAAGGGGGGGACTTGAGATATCCACTCTAACCACCGAAGGTCGTTCTTGTTTACAAATGCCTCTGTTTCGTCGATATTTATAGATCCAACCAACGTAAACACTGGTCAAGTGGATCAGCGCCAACAATGGATCGAAACAGAATGAACTAAATTTAAGATGATATTATGGCCAAGATTCAAACTCAAGATTAAACATGAAATAAATATCAAACAAAAATTGTCCGTTTACTTTTGTATGACTATGAGTGGGTCCATAACAAACTCCTCCCCAAATAAAAGAAATCTCTCAAAAATATCGACAAATTCAAAGCAAATATTAAAATAAATACGTAATAAAATCCAAATAAATTTTAAATTCAAAACTATTTCGAAAACATGTCTAGAAACAAATTCTAGAGAGACAATTAAATTTAAAAGAAATCGAAAACGATTGTATAAGCAAATTTGAAGCACATGTATAAACCAATTCGAAACAAATGTATAAACAAATTAAAAATTAATTATCCGAAATAAATATATGAAAACATCAAAACAAATATGAAATAAATATCAAAACGAATTAAAAATAAATCAGAAAATTACGAAAAATATAGAAATTTATACCCAATTTTAAAACAAGTCTATATTATCAAATATAAATAAACAAGCGTAAATTAAGTATATAAGCAAATCGAAAACAAGTCTAGAAAAATTCGAAACAAATATACTGTTTTGACAAATATATAAACAAAATCGAAAACAAGTCTAGAAACATTCGAAACAAATATACTGTTTTGTTTGACAAATATATAAACAAAATCGAAAACAAGTCTAGAAACATTCGAAACAAATATACTGTTTTGTTTGACAAATATATAAACAAAATCGAAAACAAGTCTAGAAACATTCGAAACAAATATACTGTTTTGTTTGACAAATATATAAACAAAATCGAAAACAAGTCTAGAAACATTCGAAACAAATATACTGTTTTGACAAATATATAAACAAAATCGAAAACAAGTCTAGAAACATTCGAAACAAATTACTGTTTTGACAAATATATAAACAAAATCGAAAACAAGTCTAGAAACATTCGAAACAAATTACTGTTTTGACAAATATATAAACAAAATGGATTGATTTTTTTTACTTCTCTAAGCACGAGTCACTTCGATATCATTGTAGCTCGATTTCCAAGGGCAGCATACCAGTGGATTTATGACGTCACACCACCATGATTGTTCCAAGATCTCCCCAAAAGGGAAGCTTGCGTTAAACGTTGGCTCCAGGTTCCCCAGCCCCTAAGGGGGATTGAAAACATTAGAGAAATGAATAAAAAGATGTGAAGAAAGATTTAGAGAGACATTATTATATTGATATTATATTATTATTTATTTAAAAGTGAGGAGCGAAAACAAACGAGGGAGTCCCTGCCAGACCGTTTTGTGAGGAGGATCTGTAAAGAAAGTGGTGAAGATGTGGAAAGTGAGAGATGTTTGGAAGATATATAGCCGCTGATCCACTTGCGGGAGTTGGGGCCTAGAGGGTACGCCATTCTCCAAATGTCGGTGGTATCATGGTTGGCCATACTGCAGTTGACACCCTCTGGTAGGGTTTTAGGGAGACGAGTGCTGGAATGGCAGACTTTATCGACCCTAGATTCTGGGGTTTGGAGGAGGTTAAGGTGAGGGAAGGGGCGTTTGTTTGTAGTGTCATCCTTTCTTCGCGTTTGTGACTTAGTTAATTTTTTTGGGGGTGGAGAGTAAGGATAGAATGACATAGGATGAGTAAAAAATGAATGGGTAGAAAAAGGAGAAAGGCACGCATGAATCCGTACAAAGGATTCGGTACAAACTAATGGACACCCTTTGAAGGGTACAAACTGATGGGTACAAACCAGTGGGTATAGACAAGCAGGTTGTAACAAAAGTATGGGTACACGCTTATGGATGCAAATAGATAGGTATAAACGAATTGGTACAAGGAAATAGGTATCAACCAAAAGGTACAAGGAAGTAGGTACCAACAATGGGTATAAACAAATAGGTACTAACGAGTTGGCATACATGAATGTTACAAACGAATCGATACAAGCAAATAGGTACAAACTAGTAGTACAATGGATCGGTACAAATAAATGATTCCAAAAGGATGGGTAAAATAATTAGTACAAACGGTTAGGTACAAACTGATCCATACAAAAAGATCGGTACAAATGATGGATATAAATCAATGGGTACAAAGTGATGGGCACAAACAAATAAGCATAAATGGGTGAGTACATATGAGTAGTTGCAAAATGATGAGCTCAAACGAATGAGTACAACAGGGTGGATACATACATATAGGTACGAACGAATGGGTACAAATTGTTGGGTCCAATCAAATTGTTCGAACCAATGGGTAAAAACGTTGAGTAGAAACGCGTTGGTACAAACGGTTGTATTTCCATTGAATGTTTCAAACGGATAGGTACAAACTCCGATTAGGGGAACAAGGGCGGAGATGAGCAGAGATAGTCGCGGGTTCAATCCCGCGCCGTGCGTTTAGCCAAATGATCATCATTATATTTTGGAACAACGGCCACTTTTCATTCATCATTTAATTGGAGTCGAAATGTGAGGGTCATTGGTCAAAGCCGACACCTGAAAACGACCTGTGGTCTTCGCATACGAGAGCGACCAAACGCGTTTGGATCCTCAGCCGCAAATCAATTACTCTCCCCGCGGTCAAATGGGCGCAATTTGGAAGGTGCCACATTAATACCTCCAATTCGTCCGCGCCAATTTATGAGGTCATGGCCAATCAGAGACCGCGATAAATTCTCCTTAACGAGCGAATGGGCTTCTGCCTTCTCATGATCCGCCTCTTCGCTCCTCTTCCGGTCCAAAATCGACCGCTAGACGGAAAACGTTTTTGTGTGGCCATCGTCAGGGATAAATAGGTTTTAACAAGTTTATAGGAGGTTTTTTTTTACAAAGTGTCCTAGGCGGTTACCATGGCAAAGAGACCACCAGGATCCTACCCTCGGATAAACGGGTGCATGGACCAAGACCCGACTAATGAGGACATTACTCATCGGTATTTCGGGCGATCAAGGTGTCATACAAAGGTTGCTCGGAGGCGGGAATATTTCGCGCGCAAATGGGTTGACGTCGCCACCAAGCACGCCTGCCCGAAGGCTAGAGCCAAAGGCGGTGCAGAAAAACCAAAACATCCACTAAACATCACGCAATGGGAGTATATTATGCTGGCAATGTGGAGTAGGGAATTTGGGGTACACTTGCAAGCGAGTTTTTTGTTTTTTTCTTGTTGGAGATTCATGTCCGTACTGTGGAACACAATTGTGAATTTTGTACGAACTAGATAAAAGCGCTTAAGAGTTTATTAGCTATTTGTGCCACTCGTCCCTTTTCTATTGTGGACGATATTCCTGAAAAGATAATGAAAGTCACATATAAATCAGAATGGCAATCACTTGCAAACCTAATCTTTATACCACGCATTTGGGAAGAAATGTTAATGTATTTAAGGAACTATTTAAAAATTTCTATAAACAAAATTTTTTTGTTATGTACGTCGTAGGAGAATATAGGGACCAGACCCATGCGTAAAAAGATCGGGAACGGCTTGTAGCCCATACTCTGATAATCTCATGATTCTTTGGTTCAGGAGAGTCACCGGTCTTCAAATCAACCAAGTTATGGATTTGAATTTGAAAAGTTTGAGAGTTCAATTGAGGGTTTTCTATCTTCTCTCAGACAAATCTTGAAGACGTGTTGTATGCCTAGTTTTGTAGGTAGGTTTGAATTAGATGTTGAATAGAGGTTAGAAAGTTTAAAGTCTGTTTGAAATTCGAGGTAAAGTTTGACGAAAAAACACATCGGTTCAAATTAAACATAAAAGCGAAAAAGTGAATGAGGTAGGAAAGGCTAGAGTTTGGATGAAGTGGAGTGGTAAACAGTCTGAAATAGGAGAGGACGAGGGAAAATGAACGGAACAAGAGAAGAAAAGGCAGGATTTTGAATGTTCACCGCCGGGTCGCTGGAAGCATTCTGACATCAAAAGTGTAACAGCTCCTTTCCAATTTGGGGATAGGCTGTCCTACGTCCCCGCAATCCAAATGGGGCCAAGCTGGATCAAACTGATACTCTAAACTCCCCATGACGCCAAAACTTTGAAAAAACAGGGTCACAAAGGGGTCAGAGGTATACTTGAGTTGAAAACTTGAAGACAGATAGGGGCAGGTTTATGGAAAAAGGAGGGACAAATCGATTGATGATTCCAACATTTCCACTATTTTAATACTGGATCGACCTCATTGAGGGTGCTAAGAGGCTCTTGAATGACGACGTGGAGAAGATGAAGGAAAGTTTGCGAATGTTTCGAGGATACAAATTACTTGACTACGAGGAGAAGAAGTCTGGTCAAATAGTGACGTAACCGAAAATGAAATTAGCTTTTATATTAAAAAAAGAAGAATTCCAAAGCACTTTAAAGACTTAGGATGTGAAGTGTTAAAACTTCTTTTGCACAATTTTTAAACCAGGGTCATCAACCAGGGACCGTGGAACGTTTCATGCCCCGAGGGGCCAGCAACCCTTTCCGCATCAGGTGGATGTGGATATGGGTACCTCATCGGGTGGTTCTAGAGCGGAAGAGAGAGTACTATGTGGTGCTGTGAATACGGGAATGGAAACAATAGTGATGTTGCCATCGCCAATAAGCATGATGACGTGTGTACGAGCTATCAATCCACGCTGGGATAGACACAAGGTATCATCCCAATGGACAACAAACTCATGAGGCTGATGCAAGGGTATGCATCCGCATTCTCTGGGTTCCATTCCCTGTCTCGACGCTAGAAACCCAACGCTGAATCCACTAGGCTAGCGAGAGCTCCAGGGAGTAATGATGAGGCAAGAGAGGCTTAAGATAAAGAGAGAATTATAAATTCTAATGTTACATAATTACACGATATAACAATGGAATGAAAATAATATTCTATAAATTATATTAAACCAACTAATTGGCATTAAACAACTTGGACATGAGTTCTACCACATACACGGAGTTAGTTAGGGCTTAAAGTTGTTATCAGGTTTTGCTGCTCTGCCACGTTTGACCCGATGTCCTTTCCCCCCACGTCTTCCGTGACGTCACTCCCTCTTCATTTCTGACGCATCTCGATAAGAGAGGAATTGGAACCGTTTTGTTCTAGCATCGACTTTTGTAAATGTATTATCAATTTTTCTCTTTACTCTAATCTTTGTTACATTTAATTATAATATGAGTTATTTTTTTTTATAAAAATACAGAATTCCACACATTTAAAAAGTTTAAAATCAATTACTAAACTAATAAAATGCAATACACACAACTTATACCATGGGTATATGACTCGATATCATTTCGCAGTGCTGGTAGTACATAAGTAACGTGCGTCTGTGCAAACAGTGCAGCTTGAGTGGCACGAATTGCGATTCATGGCTTGAAAGTGCTGAGGTTTGATACCAGATCATTGGAGTCGGCGGATTTACGCTTGCCAAGAAATTCCTATAACTGGAAAAGCAGTTATTATTTCTCTCTTCAAGATCCCGGGTGCGTTGTGCTTTCCTCATTTGTGCTTCCAAAAAGACACCTGCATCGACCTTTCATTCTGAAAGTCGGTGAAAATGTGTCTTATATGTTGAAAATCTGTCCTTTCAACCTTTAAACCCTAAAGCCTTCGTAACTTGCTATGCGAGAGGCATCTTAAAGCAATACGGAATGTCTTAGACAACAGATGTAAATGGACTTCATCAACTCGGGTTTCACCTGTACTCTCTTTTCCATATCTTGGTGTGTAGAACTTGTTCAGCTTTGACAAGTTTCTGGCTTCATGCTCGTCTTTCTCTCTACTGTCCCGAATGCATAAGGAAGATGAACATCTAGTGAACCCTCTTTGCCAACCTAGCGAAACCCAGATCATATCGAAATCACCGCAAACATCATATCTGTAGTGTTCTTTTAATCCTTCATTTCAGTAGAATACACAATAATGATATAGATATATCGGTTAGTATGGTGCAAAAGAGCAGCTTTTAAACTACGATAGAACTATCGATGAATAGATGACACCCGGAAGTAACAAGTTCCACAATTATTTACAACAAACTTCTACTTATGCCGCGTGGAAGGTAGTATTTCAGCTTTCCACTAAATCAATTCCAAGCATCAAATCATCTAATTCAATTTGACTACGAAATGCGTCCATTTCAGGGGAGGAAACCACACTTTCCTTTTCTTCTTACAAAAGTAAACTTTATATAAAAAATAACCATAAATAAATATGGGAGTATGATGAGCATTACAAGAAAATACTCAATTTGGATCCTCGCTACTTGCTACGGGATCAATTGATAGTGTATCCTCTGATCCTGAAAGGATTGACTACTCGTTCCTTCTATGTGCACGGTATGTGCACAGATATATGTATGATACAGAAGTAAGAATTATCAAGGTGATTTTGTTTTTGTCTCCATAGTCGAGGCAGTGCCAATGGCATTGACCTAGGTGCTCCTCTGAACTACGTTTCAAATGCTGAATGGCAGCTCGAACGCATCCCAAAGGGGCAACAAGAATTATCCTCGTCTCCAATAGGATACATTTCTAAATGTAGCTTCTAGCCCATTTTAATATTTTTGCCCTATGCGATCTATTCAGATGCCTAATTCGGACTAATGTAGTACATACATAACAAAAGATGAGGTAACACAATTATTTGGACGCTCAAAGTTTACATTATTTGCATCTATAATTATTGTGTATCATATCCATATATTGTTAATTAAATATTCTCTATTACATTTAAGGTATAAAATAAACACATTCATCAAATGTATATTAGCCTACTCTTCCTTACATATAGCTTTCAATTGATCGCGGTTTGCAGGTTTCCTCTTGTACATTCCTTCCTTCAATATTCGCCTCAAATTTCGATCGGATTCAAGTCGGTGGGTTGGTTAAGCAACGGTAGAACATTAATTTTGTTCTGCAAGAACCACTCGTGTGTTGTACTCAACGTGTGCTTCAGATCATTGTATTATTGGAACATCCAATCATCCTGCATCACAACTTTTTCATAATTGACGTTAGATTATTGGCCAATATTTGCTGGTACTTGGCTCTATTCATTGTTTCATCAATTCCACTGGTCAACAATTTCTGAAAAGTTGTGCGGTTCTTAAATAAGATTAGTTAATTCTTATGCATTTTAATGCACTGAATTCAAATATCATCTTGAAAAATGCTTATTGGCTATAGGTTTAAGGATACGCCGCATGTAATATTTGATTATTTCATTATAACGTACAGTATGTGTCATTATGTTTAAAACTCTAATCCATATCCACTCTGCCTTTTTGCTTGAAGCCGAAGAATCATCTCTTGCCAATACCCATCAATGGTTGTGCTCCATTTACCCTGGTCCTGCTTTTCCATGGTTGAAATAACTTGGCGAAAACTTTTACCATGTTCGTCACTAACTGCCCCACAGTTAGCTGGAAAAAGTCTAAATGTGAGTCAAAAAGGGAGATTTTAAGTGACATGTTTATCCCATATTCTTGTAAGCCTTGATGAGATTTTCCACCAATTCTTCATAGTTTTCTTTCATTCTGTTTCCGAAAAATCCCTTTGCCACTAACTTGAATGCTTATCAAGCAGCTTTCTCCTCCTCATGAAGGGCTGATTCAAAGTCACTATCTTTAAGAAGCTCTCGAATCTGAGGACGAATGAAAACTCCCTCTTTTATCTTAGGTGAATTTTGATGTTAAATACTTGAATCCCTGACCAGATTTGTCTATAGTTTTTACAAAGTGTTTCATGAATCCCAGTTTTATGTGTAGTGGTGGTAACAAAATTTTGTTTGGTGTAGTGAGAGGTGGATGTTGAACATTTTTCATCCCAGGCTTCCAATGATTGACGAAGTGGACAGTCTCTCCTAATATAGTGGGAACCTCTTGCACAGCTGTCCCATTCACACAGAGAGCAGCAGTACTTGCTGTATCCGCCTTGCAAGCCCATCACAAGATCAACAACCTTTAAGTCACCACAGAGCTGCCATTGATGTTCATGATATTTTATGTATTGCAACATATGTTTTATATTCTTATATATTTCTTTAATATATGGCGCATAGCCCACAGGAACTGATGGTTCACTATTGCCCTTGTGCAGTAAGACACCTTTCCTACTCGTTTTTTGATGAATCAATGAACAGCCTCCAGTGTCTGGGTTCGTACTTGAAGCAAGTTCTTCCATCAGACCATTAATATTTTTGTAAGTCACTAAATCACCTTCCATTCCGAAGAAATCGTTGAACTGCTGCTGACGGTCACGAAATTTTGAATTTTTCACATTAGCTGCTAGGAAATTCAATGTTGAAAACGAGATCCTAGCAGCTCTGGCTTATTCTTAGGTAGTTGCAGATCCCTGACCAGGTCATGGAGTTCCCCTTGCGTTATGAGATGTGGCCTAGATAAGTGTGCTTCATCAAAATTTGGGTGACTCTGTAATTCAGCACTCTCATCCTTCTCTGCTTCCTCCTCACCACTTTCCTCATTTGACTCAAAGGATACCAAAGTTGGTGCATCAGGAACAGGTAGACTTTCTCCACGTGGAACTGGTTGAATATCTAATGGAATGTTTGGATATTCAATGGCCACCTTTTTCTTCTTTGACAAGCCCTTTTGTACTGGAGGTACCTGCAGAAATAACAGTTGTTGGTATGGTCTGTTTGCTCCTGCCACGTTATTCGCACAGCAAAAAGCATTCCTCTCCTCTTCCTGTTCAACCATTGGCGAAGGTTAGTAGCACAAGTGTTGCAGCATATGTGAAGAGCCCAGTTCTTATTCTGGTGACCAAAATTGCATCCAAAATATAGGTGATATGCCTTTCTAGCCATAGCAGTTAGATGGTGCTTCTGTGATGCTAAGGTTACTCCACCTCAAATGTAGCAGAAGTTGTCTGCCTTATTCACACAAGTACAGGACATCTGAAATCGGAAAAAAAAACAAACAAATAGAAGATAAAAGGAAAATTTACTTAGAAATTTATCTATTATAACACAGAGCCATGACAGCTTAGCAGAAGTATTTATATCATTCAGTAGGAAAATAAAATTAATATAAAATGCCTCAATAGCTTAGTCACGAAATATCTATAATAAATTTAAAAAGTGCTTACCTAGGAAAATCCCTCACCTTTCATCTCAAAATATCGACTTGCACAGCACAACAATCTTCTATGACTGCTGGAATAATACTGAAGCGCACTGAGACTATGAGTGTGGTACGAAACACACTGCCACAAGCCTGTTGGAACCTGTTGTGACACGTAGATGTATCTTGAAAAGTAGAGCTAACAAACAATTTTAACCATGATATTCATTATCAGCGACCTAAAATTATTTATAAATTGCTACTCTGGTCTCAGAAGCATTTTGGTTGTTGACCAAGTGTTATCATGTCGCTCTGAAAGTTCTGGGCATTTCAGAATGAAGAAAATAAAAGAAATTTATTCGTATTACATCAGTTTTTATTCAGCAAAGTACACTCCATTTTTGGTAATGACTTTAGCCCATCTTTTCAGCAGCTTCATAATTCAATCCCCGTAGAACGAACTGGGCTGTGTTGGAGGAAAAAAAGTTATCCAAGTGGTTCTGATAGCACCTAAATCATTAAATGATTTTCCGCTCAAGGAATTTTTCAGTGTCCAAAACAAATAAAAGTCAGATGGTCCATTGTTGGAAGAGTATGCTAGATTTGATAAGAGATCCCACCCAAGCTCATGTAACTTTGTGCGTGTAGCCAAAGACACAGAAGGTCTGGCGTTGTCTTGTTGGAACCTATTGTCGTAGGGTGAACATGAAGAGGGCACGTCAGAAAATAGGGATACAGATCCCAGTGCGAGGGTTAAATAAACAAAATCGAGTGTGGTTGGCCTAAATAATCAATTCTTAGAGGTTCTGGGATTAGAGAAACTAATGGTAGAAAAATATATAACTTTACTATATACAAAGAAAATATTAATAGCACAAGTAAATAACTAACAATAAATAAAATGAGACCACAAAAATATGAGATCTACTAATTTTTGTGAGAAGTAGCCAGTAGTTACCTTGCTGAAAATAATATTACTGCAGATCAGGCGTACCAACATTACAGAGGGAATATGAAGAATTTAAAAACGCAACTGTCGAAATCACTCAGAACTTCCAGGATGAAGAGCACCAGACCCATTAAAAGAAAAACAGCCCCACATCATGAAGTCTCCGCCAACATCTTTGGTTTTGGGGAAGGGTGTTAGTAGATGTAGTTAGGTCAAACATGACAAGCTGCATTTCGTCCAAAGAGTTCATTTTTGGTATCATCAGACCGAAATAAATTCATCAAAAAAAATGATCTGGCTCCTCTATGTACTTCTCAGCAAACGTCCGTCGTACCTACAAGTGAACCTTTGTCATAACAGGGCTCTTACCTGGCGATCGAGAGCTGAGAGTTCTATTGAGATTTTTTTTATTTTTAGACCAATCTGGCGACTGCCTACATGAGGCATAAGTCACCATACTCACCACAGCCTACTACTAGGCTATATTAAAAACAAATAACAACGTTAAAAAACAACAAAGATTAAAAAAAAGGGAAATAAGAAACGAAAGCAAAAATGCAACAATGAAACGGGCTCCGGCATCAGGGGAGGGCATGCCCCTCCCTCAGCGCAAGAACTTGCGACCTACAAAAAATAGTCAAATAAAGTGAAGGAGACCAGCCTCATCCAAAATGTCATATAGTCCGCAAGTATGTGTGCACGAACCAGTCCCAAGTACAAGGGACGAGTGGTAGAGACCCCCTACGTCCGAGTACCAGGGCAGGTAACGTGCGTGAAGATCACCCAGACTGAGACATTCAACGAAAATGTGCCGAACAGTCTGGGGGACAATGCAGTCGTCGCAATAAGGCGCAGGGGAGCGCTCCATCAGATGGCGGTGCGTCCTGCGAGTATGTCTAATTCGGAGACGACAGAAAGCAACTTTAAGCCGTCGCGGCATTACAAGATAGGTCCATGGGAACAGTCGTAGCGCAATCGCAAGTAACTTCAAGCTCCCTTAGACCTTCTCCCATCTTCTTTGCCAAGCAGCCCGGAAAGCTGCCAGTATTTCTGGCAAATAATCGGTGTGCGAAAAAGCGAAACGTTGGTCTGGTTGCCTAACCTCGCGGACTCTTTGGCGCCCTCATTGGCACCCTCATTCCTCGCAAATCCTACATGTCCAGGAACCCAGCAGAAGATAATTTCTACATCCGCTCGGCTCGCTAAAACCGTGGCGGCGTGAATATCGCGAACCAGGGGATGAAGAGATTCCAATACCCAGAGAGCACTCAGGGCGATTTGTGATCGCTATAAATCACAATCCGGTCTCCGAACTAAGCACGTCACATTATCTCCCGTACCGAGCTGTGTATTGCAAACATCTCGGCCGTAAAGACAGAGGTAGAGCCCCCATCACTTCAAACAGAGGGAATATGGCGTGGAAACCGACCCCCTCTTGGGACTTGGAGCCATCCGTATATCCGTATAACTGGCACGGTTCCAGCGTGACACGCAGTGTGCTCCAAAAAGGCTGAACGCAATACTCCAGGCGCTGTAGAAGATTTGGGAGCAGAGGCGTGTCGAAAAATAGTCAAAGGTGTTACCCACAATGGTGGTGTCCTGAGCAGAATCAGGGGCGCCACCGGCCCGAAAGCTATACAGAGCTCTCCAAGGAGTTACCTAGCCCTAAACCCAAAGGGCTTAGAGTATGACTGTCGTCTCTCGGCGCCATAGGCACCGTCGAGATCAGCTGCGGATGCAGTGAGAGCTGTTGGTGACTGAGAGACGCGCCGGGCTCGCACGTAAAGGCAAATAATGTAATGTGCACGGCACAGAGCGAGTGTCATCTCCCCAGCATCGGCAAGTAGGCTATTAATGCGGGATGTGCGTAAGGCACCGGTCGCAGGGCGAAAGCTGGTGTGGTGGAGCAAGGCCACTTTCCGCAATACACGCTTGGCTGCGGATGCATAAAACTCGCATCCTTAGTCGAGCCTCAAACAAACAAAGATTTGATAAAAAAGTAAGGCAGTAACCCTATCAGCGCTCCAGGCACTGGACGTCACGGAGCGGAGAATATCCATGGTGCGGGTACAAGAGACCCTAAGGCTGCGAATATGAGCCTCCCAGGTGAGGCCTCTTTCCTCAATTTGCAAAATCGAGCAAAGTAGCAATTTTCCAGGAGTCTAGGAAGATACCCTTTACTCAGATCTTGTTGAACAAATCTAACAGAGAGCCCATGTCTCGCTCACCCGGGTTCAAAGCATGACGTGCAGGACATCATCTTGTTTGGGGGTGGTGTCCGCGCAGGAAAGCAGAATGGAACGCAACTCACTAAGAGTAAACTTGTCGTTGAAGGGTTCTCTGCTTCTTGAGGTAAAGTCCAGCCGGCGGCCTTCCGCGACATCCCGACGCGCATTGAATCCTGGCGGAGGAACATCCCAACTATAGAATGTGTAGAAAGCGGTCGCGAAGGACTCCGCCACAGACGCGGGGTCAGAGATTGCGGTCCCATTCTCCTGGAGAATGGGAGGTGGGTCCTGCAAGAACTTGCCACGCATCCTTTTGACTCGCTTCCACACCTCTGCCAGAGAGGTCTTCCCGTTAAGTGAAGCAACGCATGCCCGCCAGAAAGAGCGGCGTGTGTGTTTCGAAACATACCAGAACCTAGCCCTAGCTCGACGAAATTCACCGACAGTGAAATCGTTCGGGAGGCGCTTATAGCGCATGTAGGAATAACGCTTTTGTTTGAGGTCCACCTCTCACTCGGCTGACCGCCAGGGAAGCGGTAGGCATGCAAAACGGCCAGACGTCTTAGGAATAGTAGTTAGGCCCACTGCGATGAGGTTGCCGGAGAAGAACTCATAGTCCTCATCTACCGACCTAAACTCCTCGACTGAAACAGATAAATCAGTCATTTCCTTAAATGCGGACCACCGCGCCTGCGCCAAGCACCACCAAAGCGAGCTCTCAGGCGGCAGCGATCCAGAAAATGATATTTGAATGGCAAAGGGATCATCGAGACAAGAAAATGAATCTGTTCTCGGGCAGTGACGCATAAACTCATCCACATTTAGAACACCTATCTCCAGCTAGGTCTATTGAGATATTTAGTAATTGTTCTTTTCGTAAACGAAGTCCCAGGCCGTAACTAGATCTTCTAGTGGTGTCTATAATACATATGGGGTTCATGCACCCATTTAAAGAAATTAATAATAAGATCTTCTAGCACTTCTGCTACGATATTTTGGGGTTCCTCGATCCCGATATGAGCATCTGTCGACGAGTTTATTGAGATATTTTCTTAAGAGTTCCATTGCATGGACGGTTTGCAGTGGTCCTGGAGGTCTTTTATTTTTTTTAGCAATTCCAGCTACAGTCCTGAGAGGAATCCTTATGGCTGTAGCAGTACTGCTATAGCTTATATTGTCCCTGTAGTTCTCAATTATCTTGCTTTTCAAATCAGTTGAGAGCTCTAAAATTTTAACGATGATGATACAACCTTGCAGTGTGATGATCATATTGGATCTTTCTAGATCTTTGTAATACATTTTAGACACCAAATTCTGTAAATTAGCTAATTTGAAAATATTTTCCACGAAAGTCTAAATACTTACTTCCACCCTAATTGTGTCTTCTCGTTAATACTTAGAATATTCTCGTTAGTATCACATTCTTTTCCTTTTATTTTCTTAACATATATCGTATTACGTTAGTTATAGGATCGCGATTCATTTTTAAAGGCTGGAATATATAATAAATATCTTAATAATAAAATGCGTCCAAATATTTATTTCCCATCAATGTATTACGTAAATGTTTTTACACATTCTACAAATCATTAAATTGGTCCAGAATCGATTTAAATAAGGAAAATATTAATAACATGAATACACACAGTGAAAATGAAATATTCAATCCAATTAATAGATTTTTATATTCCGAGCCCAATTGCGCCCACCTTAGTCACATCTTTTAATATTTAAAGAGAAAACCAACGAGGGCATCCTCGATCGAAAGTTGAAAAGAAGGGTTTGGTAAAGAAAGTGGTGAAGTTATAGAAAGTGAAAATATGTGTTGAAGAAACATAGACACAGCAACTTTGCGGTATTGGGGCCGGGAGGGCACGACGGCAGGGATGGGGGGACGAATCAAAGTATGTTGTCTAAATACTCATAGGTAAAATAAATATAAAAACTGTCAAATAACAAATAAATACATAAATAAGAGCAAGAAAATGATTGTACATATGATAATAATCCACGGGATCTGTTTGTATCGGCGTACATATTTAAGTGCACACGTAAAAGGTCTTGCCTGGCAAATTTGACAAATTGGGCGTGAATGAGGGCAACCGACCGGGTGGTCTGGTGTGTGTGCCCTTTGGTGGGTGTGTGGTCATGCGTTTGGTGGCCTCTGTTCCAAGGCAACGTGGCCACCATCGATAGAACCCCGTTCTTCTCTTCCAGACA
The DNA here is from genome assembly GCA_963969495.1 of Ceratothoa steindachneri. Lineage (NCBI taxonomy): Eukaryota > Metazoa > Arthropoda > Malacostraca > Isopoda > Cymothoidae > Ceratothoa > Ceratothoa steindachneri. The sequence continues at coordinate 3,821,696 of OZ018323.1, forward strand.
ACCCTCATTACCAACTTAATGAAAACACTCACGAATGGCATCCCGATGCCCACACATCCACACCTCCCCCCCCCCCCCTTCCACACACGTCCAGGCTTCGCGGATCCCGCTTTCGGAACTGACCAACCCGCAAATGCGATTGGGTACTCGTGGTAAAGGTGAGGAGAGGGGTTTGGGGTGGGGTTGGGGGTAGGTGATGTGGTGGTGAGAGGGAAGAATGCCACATTTCTTTGCCACTTATCTTTCACACAGCCCTACACCTGCAACTCTTACCAACCCTAGGAGATATTAATGTGACTAAAATTATACATTGTATTTAATTGGAAAACAAGAGGAGCTTGCGCTTCGCAGGCAGACCTTCGGTCCTTGGCCTACGGCCTATCTGACTTTTGCAAAGGGGTTTGGTCTGAAAAAATAAAAGGTTTCTAGTAAATATCTCCTAATAATTTACTCTTGTTCTAAATATTTTTAAAATGTAGGACTATTTTCTAAATTTAAAGACAAGAAAAAGACTTTTATCGGAATTATTTTGAAATGAGGAAAAAAACAATCCTCAGGACTCTTCCCTCGCCCCTCCCATCTAAATTTGCTCTAATGATTTCATTTAGCTTTACTCGTTTTTAGGCGGCGGTGGCGCTTCCCTCCTCTGCCAAAAATTAAAAATGAAAATCTATTTTAGAAATAACTTCGATAAAGTCTTCGAATATACGCCCCCTCCCCTAAAAACAGCCATGCATAAATTTTAATATTTTTTTCACTTCACCATTTGTAATACTTTCTTTTTTTAACTCCAAATAATCGCTAATAATGTTATTTTTTTTCTTAACTTCCTCATTTTATTTTTAAAATTTCCAAAGTTAAACAAAGATAAACTAATGGCAAAACTTTTGATCATGATTATATCCATAGGCCGAAATTTGCTCCTGGTCAATTTGTACATACAAACCTTTTTAACTCCCGCCCCCCACCCAGATAAATTCCCGAGTTAAAATAAGGGTGTAATTGATGGATACATAGAAATAATTTTATTCTTTCTATCTCCCGGGGAGCAGATGGCACCTCTGCCCCCTTTGACCCCTTTGGAAATAAAGGAAGGGAGTATTTGATCCTACAGCCTCTGCTGTAGGAGACCCCACCAACGTTACTACAATTAAGTGGGGCGCCGCCTTCTCTGAGGCTGTCCTGAGGAACCAGGTTAGAATGGTGGGAGGCTGTTTCATGCTGTGGGGATTTGATAGCGCCCCCCCTCCCTATGCTAGCGGTCTATGCAACAGGTAAGAAGTTCTATTGCAACTTAACCTCACGTGGAAGAGATCTTCGACTTTTTTTCTTTTTGCTGGATTGTGTATAAATAAATTAATTGAAAATAGAGATACACGAATATAAATAATTAGATGACGATAAACCATTAATTAAGTTTAAGGAATGACTAAAGAGAACACACATGTGAAGCGAGGATAATTAATGAGCAAATTCAAATATAGAATATTCTCTTTCACTTTTCCGTTGAGGCTTTGTTCAGTGGGTGCGGGTTTTCAAAAACGTTCACTCCTTATGTAATGTGTGAATTTCAGGTGAGAGAAAAAGGTTACTGAATTTCATGTTTGATTTAATCATTCAAAGACCATTTGCGTCATTATCAAAGACCTTCCGGTGATTCCCAAGATTATTAATACCATTTGTTTGGGAGAGGTGGTAGCATGACGAGAAGGTCTGGGAGATTAAAATGGTGAGGGAATGTTTCCCCATCGAGGTCATGGATTTTTGAGATGGGATCTCTGCTGTGTGGTTGGTGAATTGCATAATCATAATGGCACTACACACTTTTGCGAGAAGGCTTCTTGTTTTCTTCGAAGCAGTGTTTCAATGTTCAACAGAAATGTCTGCTCTACTCGTTTGATTAATTGGTCGCATCTCAAAATAGATCACCCTTAACACAATCCAACAAACACCCAAACTTTGCATGATATAGGGCCTTTCTGGATTGGGCTTTAGCGGGTTTGTCACAACTAGGTCAGTGTCGACGTCTCTTTGCATAGCTGCTAACATAGTGGTCAACGCAGTGGCTGAAAGGCGAATAGGAGTAGTACTTGGTGGCATAGGTTCGAAGCTTATCCATTTACACATTCTCTAATGGGTATCTTATTCCGTTTGCTTTCCCTCTCTCTTTTTCTTTCTTTCTTTCTCTCTCTCTCTCTCTCTCTCTCTCTCTCTCTCTCTCTCTCTTCCTATTTTATTAATCCATATTTGATCCTTCTTTTGTCATAAAATGAGAGGAAACAACTTGTGTATGTCTTTCCTTATTCACATGGATTATTGAGCATCTACCATGTCAATTATAATCGTAATTTCACACACACACACACATATATATATATATATATATATATATATATATATATATATATATATATATATATATACATATATATATATATATATATGGGAAATATCACGAAAGTTAGCACGTGATAACTATAAATATGAATATGTACCACGGAAGGAAACGTCTATATATATTCCAGGGAAAGTTTTATTCGGACGTTTCGCTCTGGCCAGCTTCTTCATGAAACTGATGTTGCTGGAACATGGACATGATTTGTATAAAAAGAAAAGCGAACGAATGGCTGACTGAGTGGAACCACAGAGATCGGGTACTTAGTAGGAGAGGAAATCTTTAGGAAAATACTTAAGAGGGGAGAGAAAGACTTAGAAGACGGTTGCTAGACACCGAGGCGACGTCTTTTAGGGTTTTGTGATAGTGGCATTGGGTTAAACTTGGGGGGGGGGGAAAGGGTAGGTGTAAAGGAAGAGGCGCTGGTAAATGAGCGCGATATCCATGATGCTGCTAACTCATGTATAGGTGGTGGTTATGGATAGTCTCGGGCTGCTGGGTATCTTAAAACCAACACAGCATGTTGTCTGGTAGGTATTTGGGTGTATGTGGGATCTTTAGTGAGTTTCCCCTGCTGTCGTGTTAGGTGGGTATGTGTGTATGTGTTGAGTGGTGTGAGTTTGTTGTTTTGATGTAGTGTGGCCATTCGTATGTAACTAGGAGACGACATGAGCGTTTCAGAGCAGAGTGTTGAATGCGCTGTGCTTTTTTTTTCCATGTATGACTCGTGGCTGTTAGTGTGATTGGTGCGTATGTGTGTAAAAAACCGAGGAGCTAGTATTTTTTTATATGTGTAATTGCTGTTTGCTGCTGGCAGGGTAAAACTCGCGCAGCATTTTGTCTTTGATTTTAGCTCGTGCTTGTATGACCTTCTGGGATAGGTGGAAACATAGGTATTTGTCAAATGTAGCTCCAGGTGTCTTCACGCGAGGTTTATATGAGTTTTTTTTAGGGGGAGGGGGGTATAGTTAAGGTTTAGTGTGTGTGTATATATTTGAATTTAGTGCGTGTAGTGATTACACGTGCGGTAGTATGTTCTGTGTATTCAGAGGATTTGTGGCAATTGGCGACTTCTCTTCACATTCTGTCTTCAGCTTCAGTATCTTCTCTGTCCAGCGCTTGATTTCGTTTGGGCCCTAGCCGGAGACGATAATAATCTTGTTTTCAGGGTAGGACAGGGTATGTATGCAGTTTTTGGGTGCACATGGGGTGTCATTGGTGTACTTTATAGATAGTGTGATTGCCAGGTCGCTTCCCCGAGGTATGACCGCGTCTGGAGTGAATAGGTGTATAATTGCGGTGTATTTTATATGACATCTTCAGTCGGTAAGGTAATGTATGCAGCATATCCCAGTGGGACCTAAATGCATTGAGGATGTCTTTAGTATTGGTGAGAGTGCGGTTATTGTGTATTAGGGAACCTGGTTTTGGTTGGTCCGTGCCTAACACCCTCTTTACGCGCCGTCAGAATAAGGAAGAGTCAGTGCAGCGAGCGTCAACCACTGCTGCCAAGGGGCTTGATGGAACCACTATCACGCATTTGGAAGAGGTTCTCGAATCCTCTTCCAAATTCTCTTTCTTCTGGCTTTCCAGATAAAAGCTTGTGGGTAGTGGAATCTCTAGAATGCTCTCTGGATGTACATCCAGAGAGCATTCGAAAGAATCTTTGCCAGATTATACTTTCTCGTATCGTGCCTTCCAAACCCAGGAACGGAGAATTTTAGGCCCAACAGAGTGTTTTTGGCAGCGTAGCCGTACCTCCTCCACCTGCTATGACTGGCGTTGTTCTTTCGCGGCCAAGCTGGATTACTCTCAATTTATCATCTCTGTTGGTTTTGAGTTTCCATTTCATCTCGTACAGGTTGATATTTGATATTTCCGCGCTGGTTTGTGCTGCCTGTGCACTTGCATTTTTGTTCGCGCATTAGACAATTTGGGTGATGTCATCTGATTTGCAGATACAGATACATCCCGTCCTTATGCGCAAGAGTAGGGAGGTCGATGGTGTAAACCAGATATAGCAAGGGGCTCAAACAACTTTCCTTGATTTCGCCTGCCTTTAACTTGAACTCGGATCCTCTGCATCCTTCAATCATGAGACATACCCTTCTGTCCATGATGAAGTCGCAGATAGTCTATTTCAGCTTTGTGTCTAGCTGGAGGCTTAGGATCATGTATTGAAGTCCTTCCAACTGGACCTCGACGAAAGCCTTCTGCACGTTCCTAAGCTCAATGTCCACTTTGTTCCCTTTCTCTACGCAATCGGCTATTTGCTTGGTTAGGAGTGCCAGCGCCGTATCAATGCCTCTCTTCCTGTGTAACGCAAGTTGTTGTGGTTTGTGCGCTCCTAACTCACTCAGTTGAGCTTGTAGCCTTTCGACCATGATTAATTTTAAGATTTTGCCGAGAAGCTAAAGAAGAGAGAAGTTAATCAAATGCTCTGTGGTTTGTTTCCCTTTCGGAATAAAGAAGATTTTAGCCATTTTATACCAGTCCAGGATGTAGCCTGTGTTCAGAGCAGCATTCATTATATTGATGACGCCCTGAACAATTTGCCGAGCGCATTTACGGGGTTGTTCTTCGTGAGCCCAGATCAAAAGGGCGCCGTCTGTTTGAAGGGCTTTATGTTGGTTATGGTCTCTTCAAACGTGATTGGGCGCTCATGGTTAACCATCTTTCTCTCTTGAAACACAGAATGATATGTCTTATGTATCATAGTGCAAAAGTCGTCATACATGGAAGAAGAAATCATAGCTCATTCAGAACTCTGATCTAAAACGCGCATGTCACTCTCTTCGTTACACACACATCTCAATACTACACTACATAAAAACGAAAACCTCACGCCACCCAACACATATACCCATACCCGCCTAAACACGAAAGCTGGGGAAACTCGTGAGAGACTCCACATACACCCAAATAGATGCTAAACAACACGCTGCGTTGGCGTTAAGATACCCAGCAGCCCTACATCAGCGACAGCAAACACCGATCTATATATGAGTTAGAAACCTGATAAGTATCGCGTTCCTTTACTGATGCACCTTTTTTCCGTCCGCCACTCCCCACCGGCTCAGTTTTCCACAACACCGCTATCACAAAAAAAAATCCACTAAAATAGGGTTGCATCGGTATCTAGCAACCGCCTTTTAACTTTGCATATCCCCTCTTAAGTTATTTTCGAACATTTTTATTATCCAACTAACTAATCTCTGCGCATCCCACAGTCATCTGTCGTCTACTTTACCTTCTATTCTCTCCATGTTCCACGAGCATCAGTTCCCTGAAACTAGATGCCTACAGCGAAACATCAGAATAAAAGATGCCAGTTATAATGTCAGCTCGCAAAGGTATTGTTGAGATTCAGCAACAATATCAGCTGGGTTAGTTTTCAAAAGTTCACTAAACTGGATCAATCCCTCTTCGAACTCCTTTTCCAAATCTTCAGGGTAAGCGTGAATCAGTTTTGTTGCACCAGTCTTTACTTCATCTAGAGTAAGCTTTGTCAGCTTTCAAAGAAACCCAAACATGCCTTTCAACTTCATATATGTCATCTGCCTTTTTGAAAGAGCAGCAAAAAAACTGTCCACAATAACCAGAAAAGCTCCAATTCTGAACAATTCAGAATTGGTAGTAGTTATATTTGCGATTCCGTCGTCTTTGTCGTGAAACGTCTTTGCGGTATTGATGGCAATCAATGAAAACTTTGGCATTATCTTGAATAGCTGTGAAAGTTGGTTGAAGAGCTTCAACATAACCTTGCCGAGATTCGTACAACGCACAAGCAGAATGCAAGTCTTGATCTGATGACTGCAATAAAACACTGGTTTTCTTAAATCTTTGCAGAATCTGATCCCACATTATGACCATAAGTCCTGTTTCCAATGTTTTCATGGTTACCAAGAGTCCTTTATCCTGTTGTCTGCATTCGGGCTTGACATCAGTATCCTCAGCAATGTCTTCCAACACATACATGATAATAGAATAGCCTTTATGGAGGGCTGAGGTCGCATCTACTCGAGCAGACCATCTAGTATCGGACATTGTTTTGGGCAGAAGAAGAGGAGATTTATTATTCGACAATGCCTTTCCGAGCAGTTCCTATTGATGAGTAGAAGCAGAAAAGAATGTGTATATATTTTCAACAAAAGCAAAGAAATTGACGGCTGCTGGACAACATTCTGCAGCAAATTCTCCCACCAAGTTGAAGGAATGCGCAAAACATGGAATAAACCCCGAAAAATTACACTTCTCTTTGATGATGACCTGTACTCCATTGCATTCTTCACTCATGTTACTAGCATTGTCATAACTTTAGCCTCTACAAACTTTGATGTTGATTTCCCTTTCTTTAAAGAAATCCAGTAAGCTATCAGCAAGTTTTGCAGAACTATCTATGGCTTTCCATCTCTAAAAACTTGATAAATCTTTCTACAGGTGCAGAAGGCAACAAGTATCACACAATCAAAGTAAGTTGGTCAATGTGTGCTAAATCTGGTGTTGAAACCAGTAAAATTGAATAATATTTGGACTTTTTAATTTCACACACATCTTTGGACAGATATGAAGTCTGACCTTTTCCTTGGTTCCCATGAACATTTATGTGCTCAGATAGAAATGGGTCAAACTTGGCCAGCAGTTCTAACAGTTCAAGGTAATTACCATTCTTTGAAAAGCCAACAGTTTCATCACTTCCACCGAAAGGAAGACCTCGTTCTGCTAAAAACTTTATAACTTCTACTACACGCTCAAGCACATTCTATTGTTGTTTATTTTTCATCTGTTTTACAAGTACAGAATCAACACGTTCACCCTTCTTCTTCTGAGCTAACAAGACAACAATAGCTTTCTTGTGCACAGTACTTTCTTCGTGTCGAATCAGTCCAGTGTTAGCATTCTTCCAATCATCAAAACCTTCCTCGGCAAACTTAGAAGGGAACTCTGGGCTCATAAGTTTGCAAGGAAAGAAAAATAGGCAGCCTTGGCTCGGTGAGTAGCAGACCCAAGTTCTTTCTTGTTTACAATTTGTAAGTTTGTGAATCCTGTTAAAGTAAGATTTGTGACAAAATCTTGTTTTATTTTCGCTTTTGGACTAGGTATACGCAGACTTTATTTTGGTAGTCCTGGCTTCCATAGCAATCCAGTATTCTTTCAAAACCTCATCAAATTTTGGTGGCCACTTTCCTAGATCAGTGGAAAAGCTGTTTTTGTTCTCGACATCCACATTTTTTGCCACAGGTATTGTATCAATTATATCTATAATTTGCTCTTCTGCTCTTCTGTGTACCATTGTTTCAGTTTATTCCAAATTATCAGTCTTGAAACTGTTATCCTCGTCATACTTGGGTGGTTTATTGACCTCAGCTTCAAGTTAAACTAAATCTTCATCAGCTGATGTTGAGGTTCAGGTGTCAGTCAGTGTCACTAGGTTTCATCTTGAAGAAAGTAGTCAACTTTGGAATTTTGGACACAGACACTCTCTCCTTCTTCAATTTTGGTAACTGCGCCCAAAGCTCGCTTACGATTCGCCATTGATTTTTATGAAAAAAAAACAACAAAAAAAAAACGAGCAAAATTACCTATCTCGACTAACACTGTATACCATTTCCAATTCATTATGTTTACTCTATATTGAAGTAGGGGTGTCATTTTATGTGTATAAATTGTGTTTACGCTTTAACTTGTTTCTCACTCAAGATTGAATGAATGAACAAAAAGTGTGACTGCTTACTCAGTATAACAGGAACATTGTAGCAATATTATTAACATAAAAAATATTATATTATACCTTTTGATTAATAATGATAGTAGCTATAATATTGATAGTAGGGATAATACGTGGTGCCAGGCAGCAACAGCATCGATCCAATATTTCCCCAAATATTATAAGGTACGTCACGTTTGCAGGCAACATTCGCTACAGATCTATCTTTATTTAATGTTATGATAATCCCTTGAATGTTGGTGTGTAAGTGTGTTGGCAACGCCGCAAATTGACGCACACGTGACCTAATTAATATATATGAGCAGAGCGATCGCTTCTGAAGATGATTAAACCGCGTCTTTAGTCCAGTGATGCCAAATGGTGCAGAGGAAATTTCAGTAGATTAGTGCGAGAAAAATCAGTAGGTAGATAAAAATTCGGCAGACGCATTTTAATATATATGCAGTGGTTCTTGTGATATATGTTATCTAGATAAAAGTAAGTTAAAAAGTATTATAACAGTATTTTTGTATAGCTTTTTGGTGAAAGTTGGAGAAACAATATACAAATTACGGAAGATGGGCTATGGAGTAATGCGGCCGGTATTGAGACTTCTTGATGTTTTTTTCTATTTAAATATTAAATTAACTGTCGCTCCTCTAAATATTTATAAAGTTTACAAAGAAAATTTATTCATTAGACTAAATTTTCTTTATATTCAACAAATCGGCGTCCTCCTTGCCTCCATTCCTTAATCATTTCCAGACGCAAATACTTTATAGCCATAACCTAACCAAAATGCCTCCTCATAACCAGGGAAGAAGGAAATAAAAAGGCATAAGAGCACATGAGTGCTCCAATAACCAGAACCATAAATACTCGTAACTATAAAAAACAGGCAATGGCTTCGTTACTAAGATTAAAATTTTAAATCTAAAAAAAAGCAGCCATGGTTAAATTTTTATAAATTGTCTGAACTTCGCCAATTATAATAATTTTAAAAAGAAACTTAAACTAAATTTCCCCCCTTTCAAAATCACGTTGCTAAAATATAGTTATAGAAGATATATAAAAATAAATTTTCTGAACTTCACCTTCTGTTAGGCTGTAAGGAGGAGTGGCGAAGCCCTCCTCTTGCTATCTTAATTTTTAAAAATCCACAAAACGCACCAAGTCATTTCCAAACTAAGAAAAAAAATTATTTACTATTTTCCAAAAAATTCTGTTCTTAAAATATAGTTAATGATGATTAAAAAGTTCACAAGAGAACATTATGAAAACAAAGGCTCGAATCCTAAACTAAAAGAAACCTAAACAAACAAATGAAAAATAACCTAAATAAAAAACTCGAAAACAAAGGCTTCTTCTATGAAGTTAATAACAATAATATAACGAAAAAGCAAAACACAATGTAAAGCGAAAGCGTTAGCCAAGCAACCTGGCACATATCACCATCACCCTCATTAAAAATCATTTATCACAATCAAAACCTCTCCTCATTCATATCATCAACACCACTCATCCCACACCTACCCAATCGTTTCTACCTTTTGATATCTCTCTCCCACACTTTCACCTCTTATTTTATCCCTATCCTTATATTCATTAGTGATCATTTCTCTTTGGAAAAGCTCTTTAAATACTACATTCTCTAAGATTATAAACAAATGAACTGCTACAAGGAACGCACCGTCAAGAGGAAGGCTCCCCACGAGCCACCATGGAAGACTACGAGGAACTGGAACTGGAACTGAATAAAAAAAGTGGTGAAAATGTGTAGTAGTTATTGATAGTGTTGAAGGAGATTTATTATTGCCCTGGAGCAGAGGGCATCCCAGACATGTTTCTCTTTTCTTGTTTTTTGATAGTTTCCTCCATTTTCGTTGGATCAGCGTTCGCTGACCTTCCTGTAGTGTTTAACTACTCTTGCCTTGTTTTTGTTTTAATCTTCCCTTATATATATATATATATATATATATATATATATATATATATATATATATATATATATATTTATAAATAATCTTTTTATATATAGATTTTTCCTCCGTCGTTGAGTTAGGCATTCAAGCCTTTCAAATTTACTTTTGCTAACTCGTAGCTTTGCTTTAATGATTTTGGTTTTATTTATTTAGTATTAATTTGTTTCGCCTTTGGGGGCATTTCGCCCCATTTATTTATCTTGTTTTATTTACATTCTTTATTTATTGTGATTGGTTGGGCACTACGCCTCTTTTTATTTAATTTTTATTTGATTTATTTTTACTTTTATTTTTTGGGCACTTCGCCTCTTTTGTCTACTTTTTTGTCAACATTTAGCTCTTATGATTGGGCACTACGCCTCTTTCATGTTTTTGGTGTATTTAGAATCGGTGTTAGAAAAACTTTGGTTGGGCACTTCGCCTCTTTTATTTTGTCTTAATCTTGGTTTGTAGTGGAGTCAGTATGAATAGTGATCTTACAAATTGAACTGATTTTTTCGTGTTTGTATTACTCGCTATCTGAACAGGGCTACCAGGTTTTCTTGGGAGCACATTCTTCCACTGGGGAATAGTGCTCTTCTTGTAGCCCGTCCAATAGCTTGCTGCGGTATATCGAGGCCCGCATCTATCTGCGGGAGGATCTCGCGTTCGACTTTTTCCCATGTCTTTCTCCCTAGCCTCTGGAGGACTATATTCAGTGGCTCGAGTCCTGCTCTTGCGTGCAGTTCCGTCTGCCGAATATAGTCCAATCTCCTCGCGCTGGTTATAAGCAGGGTAGCCTTGTTCTGGACTGTCTGCATGAGTTTGAGAGAGGATGAACTGTCTGCCTGCATAACCACCGCGGGGTACACCAGAACTGGTCGCACCAGAATGTTGTACAGTTTCCTGATGTTTTTGGAACTGAGATTTACGAACCTGTATAGTTTTCCAAGTTCTCTTTTGGCTAGGGAGACTCGGATTTTGATGTGCGCCTTATAACCCTTTGAGGTGAGGCGCAGACCCAGGACTTTACCCTCGTTGGAGTACGGGTAAAGTTCGTCTCTGACGATGACGTCGTCCCTTTTCCGGCGGTTCATTGGGAGGATTTGAAACTTTCGGTGGTTTGTTTTTATTTTCCATTTTCTTTCGAATCGGTTGATGTTTTCGATTTCGCTAGCTGTCTCCCTTGCTTGAACTCCAGCGTTCCTATAGGAACCGGGGATGATTTGAGTGATGTCGTCTAAAAACTGAAGATACATCACATCCTCCCCGACTGGAGCAGGTAAGTCCAACGTGTACACAAGGTACAGCAGCGGACTCAGACAGCTACCTTGTGGAACCCCCGCCTCTAGCTCAAATATGGTTTCTCTGTTGCCCTCGATCGAGATACGGGCTTTTCTCTCCATGATGTAGTCACAAAGGACCCTTTCCAGGACCGGGTTTAGCTGGAGGCCTAAGATCTTGAACTGTAGACCTCTTAGCCAAACCTTGTCGAAGGCCTTCTGTACATCACGCAACACCACATCTACATACCTCCCATCAGCTTTGCAACGGGCTAGCTTTTCGGTTAGGAGGGCAAGGGCTGTATCAGTCTCCCGCCTCCTGCGAATCCCGTGTTGCTGAGGGTTGTGAGATTCCAGCTCGGTCAGCTGATCTTGGAGGATCGGGCGGTCCTGGAGGAATATTGGCCTGTAGTCCACCAGTTGATCTGGGGGTTTGTTCCCTTTAGGGATAAAAATTATTTTAGCCATTTTTAGCCCATCGGGGAAGTAGCCCGTATTTAGGGAAGCGTTGAAGATGTTAGTGATTCCCTGAATGATCTGCAGGGGGGCATGCACCAGATTGTTCTTAGTGATGCCCGTCCAGCCTCGTGCCTTTTGTTTAAAGGTTTTTAAGACTTCCATGACCTCTACCGTTGTTATTGGTCAGGCATGGTCCACCATTTCCCTCCCTTCGTCAACGTAGGCTTGCGGGTGGCGTCGATGTATGATCTGGTTGAGTTCATCAATCAGACGGTCTTCGAATTCCTGGTCAAATTCCGCATCGTCCTCTGGTGTTATTGAGAAGATTTTCTTCCAGAACGTGCGGAATCTTTCCTCCAGGACCGCCCGATCCTCCAATTAGTCATCGCTCTCCTTGATGCGGGTCTTTACTCTACTTGGAAGGCCTTTTAGCTTTTTCACTAGGCGCCAGAATTTATCGGGGGCCATCTCGCTGTCCAACCTGGCTATTAGGCTGTTCCAGATCTCAGCCTGTTGTTGGTTAATAGCCAGCTTTAGCTCGTCGCGTAGACGACGGAGTAGCGAGTTTCGCTCCCGATTTTACCGGCTCTTCTTATCTCCTCATACACCTCCCTGTGCTCCCTGGCGATCTCTTTCATCTCTTCGGTCCAACGAGGTTGTGGAAGAGTCTTGTACCCTCTCATGGGTACGCACTCGCGATCAGCCTCGATGATGAGGGCTGTTATCCTCTCCAGCTCCCCGTCGATCTCCTCTAATGTGGCCTCGCTTAGGTCGGCTGGTTCGTAAACGTCCAGGATTTCTCCGTAGCTTTTCCAGTCAGCTGAGGCGTAGCTCTTGCGGAAAGGGACCAGAATCTGGATCGGAGCGAGTGAGATGGTCGTTAAGGTCGCCATATGGTCGCTGGGCACTGCTGGTCCTGGCTCGCTATAGTAATTAAACTGGAAGCCACCACTTTTAATGATTATGTCGGGCTTGGTTGCTGCCCGAGAGCTGATATAGGTCGGAAATTCCGGTCCTATCCTCTGGATGTTTTTGTTTTCTCATAATCATTTCCAAGTTATGGCCTCTGTTATTCGTATTACCATAGCTAGCCGTTCGGCATCTGGCGTTAAGGTTGCCCCCAAGGAATACCATTCTGCCGTGACCGAACAAGGTGTAGAAGTTGTTGAGGGGCAGGTACGTTCTACGAGGGGGTTGATACGCCGCCGCGATCACGAGGTTGCCCACTAATGTAGGCATCTCAATCGCCACGAATGACTCGTCCAGTTCTGGAAGGTGCCTGAACGAGATTCTTTTTGATTGCAATCGTAGCACCGTCAAACCTCTCTTGAGAATGGTTCTTAGCAACTCCTCTGTAGCCCGGTATCTTTATTTGGTACGATGTTGTGTCGATACCGTGCTCCGAAATTAATATGATGTCGGGGTCCAGCACACGGAATATGTTTCCATACGCCGTTGTTTTTTCCTCCCATCCATTAACATTGAATGTTGCTATCTTCAACCTATTGTTCGGGTTTTACATTCTCTTTTCTGGCTCCTAGTGTTTCTTGGTGAAGGGACGCTTTTTCCCGTTCCTCTCCTTTTTAAATTCCGCCGTGGGTAATTTTTTCAGTGTGTCCCTGTAGAGGGTGATATTGTTACTGTTGAGGGCCTCTTCGACTACCTCTTCGTCACACTGGGCATCGTAATCCCACTTGTAGAATTTCTTTTTGATACCAACTAGGATCTTGTTGGTATCGTTGTCCTTTGGGAAGGGGAGTTGTTCGGATGCATAGATCCTGAGGTTCAACTCATCCGCGTCTAAAGTTTTCATAGTCGCTCGCTTCTTCTTCCCACTCTTTCCAGCGCTTGGTACGGCTTCAGTGTCTGAGGACTCCGTTGATTCAGAATCCTTAGAGCTCTCCTTTTCATTTCTGTTGGCGTTCTTTGTCCTGACAGCATCTTGCCTTTCCTTCCTGGCTTCAATTCTGGGATCCGGCCTTTTGGGTTTCTCCTGAGTCTTCCTATCTTGTCTGAACGTTGTTTGTTTTTCTTTAGAAACCATCTGCTGTTGTAGGACGTCTCCTGAAGGGGGGTCGTCCGGGAACCATATCTGGTTCAGGCTATTTTTTTCCAGCATCTGGTTCAGCTCCTTTGCGAAGCAACCTGGCTGGGTTAGATTCCTGACATGGGCATACAGGATGCATGTTAGGATTTTGGTCGACTCTTCATTTTGTAGTTTAAGGTAGGTCTTATTGATTGCCCCCTCAGGTTGAGCTGCTTTAGCGACTTGGGCGTACGAGCTGTGCGCTTTCCTAGTCGCCTCTTCTTGACTTTTCCTTTGTTTATTTTTTATTACCTCTTTTTTTTTGGACAGGCCATTGCCATAGTCCGGTGTCCTTGTCCACAGTTAATACATTTTTCGTGAGGGCTCTGGCAGCTCTTCCAGTGGTGTCCGGGTTTGCTGCATCTGGAGCATAGCTCCTCGGGTGCCTGACAATCTCGTGTAGTATGGGCCTCCATTTTATAGCAGCGGAAGCAGAACTGGACTGAATGGAATTCTTCCCTCTCAATCTGCTCCCCGCTGACTTTGGCGTTGAAAAGCAGGAGCCCAGACTCCTTAGCCTTCCTTGCCATGGAGGTCTTCCCCAAAACTATTTTAAAGACGTGGGCGTAATCGGTATTGTCCCTTCTATTTCTGAATTTTACAATTTCAGTTACTTTTGCCCATGGGTGATTTTTAAGAATTTCCTCCATTATCTCCTCACGGGAATGTTCCCCTATCCAGGGGTCTAGCTTCCGGCAGATCACACTCCTGTGTGATTGGATCTGCGGGGGAATAGCTGGTTGCAGGCCAAGCTCACGGAGGATTTCAATAGCTGCCTCCTTTGTCATCGCTTCAATGTCTTTTTCCGTCTCACAGACGGCAACATATCCCGCGGGTACCTCCAATAGCCTTATCATGGCTATTTTTAACTTTCCATATACAGCTTCAAAGATCTTCTCTTTGGAGGGTCTGTTGTGCCCGCTTATGGTGCGCAGCGGCACCCGGGGAAGCTGGCTTTGGGCAATTTTTCCTGCACTGGCCCCTAGGGGCGATGAACCACTGTTGGGTAGCTCCTGCTTCGTGGTTATCTGAGTGCTTGCCAACTTTTAAAATTGTTTAGTTTGTCCAAAAGATAAACAAATTTTTCTATATATTTTTTAAGAGCACTTGTGGGGGGGGAAGCCCCCCCCCCCCCACCGTTGCAGGCGAGCCTCCATGAACCTGAACTGCTGGATGGAGGGATGAGATGAATGTGGGTGAACCCGGGGAGGCCCCTCAGACTGTTGGTTGTGGCGGACTTAATGATGGGTGGTGATTGAATCAGCTACCACCACCCGAGGGGTGCCACCCCGTCTGGGGTTTGGTTATCGATGCTGCTTCAAACTTACACAGGGACGGTTGTGTGTCCCCCTGTGGTCTTGGCCGGAAACTACCCTCAGAGATTAGAGCGAACTCTTTCCCAAAGCTTTCAGTATCGCCTCGTAACCGGGTTGCCACTGACGCCGAGTTCTACAGTGGGCTAGTCCTCAAACCTGCTTTCCTGGGCGTCCCCAATTTTGCCTATCACACGAACGGCATATTTGGGACATGGCAAGATGAATGGCAGTTCAGTTCATTTTAGCTCCCCTGCCCCGGCATGGGGGGGGGATGGAAATTGCGAGGTCGAATTAGCCCGACATTCGTGGGTTTGTAGTGCTCTTTATATTAATTCTCTCTCTTCTTTTCATCGTAGGGAAACATAAATAAATTCACGTATAAAGCCTCGTTGCTTTATCGGCGAAAGACGTCTTCAGAGTAGGATGAATTTGCAGAAATTTTTCTATCCCGTCAGAAAACGAGGGTGCGAAGAAAGTTCTTCTTTATATCCTCCCCGGGAACGATAAACCCACTAGGGAGAAAACCATGCAAACCATATACGCCGATATCGGAGTGTCGCAGGATCAGTTAATCCTGCCTGACCTTTGCTGCCATCCCTAGACGTGGGGGAAGGAGGCGCGATACAAATATAGGGAATGTCTCCCTCTTAAGTGCGTGGGAATTAAAGCCGAGTGCAAATTCTAATATTGGCCGACTTTGATACTATTTCAATAGGCTTCGAGTAGTTATAGGATACAATGAGATTAACAAGAATGATACACTTCAACAATTACGTTAATCGTTCGGCAAATGAAAATTGAATTGAATTTACAAACAATGATATTGTTTGAGTCGTACGAGGCACAATAATTACCCGTGAGAGATCGAGAGGAGACTATGAAGTAAGTATTGCGGTTGGAGAACGTCACGCCTCTTCGACGATGAAAAAGAAAATGTGATGGCTTACGATTTTCTGGACGAGACCTCGAGTAGTCGCTCGGGGAAGCGTATCTAGGCGCGTTATTCTTGACTGAGTCCTTGGTCCTTGACTTCCGTTGTTCCGAATAATGGTTAATGCTTGCGAGCCCTTAGGGTGCCGGGGTGTCGCTCAAGAAGTGCTCACGAATCTTTCTTGCGTGAAACCGGCGTGGATACAGCTCGCGTCCCGAATACTCTGAGAATACTAATTTGATCATTCCTGGGCTGGAAAATATATACAACTCCGCCGGAAGCTCTTTTGTTTGCCGATGGAAGCGATTCCGACTCTGTCCCAAAGACACGGCGATGATGGTTTTAGCTCCATATCGCTAAATGGTGTCTTGACTCCAGTCTGATTTGGAAATCGCTCCAGAAGTTAACCGAAAGGTTCCGATGGAATGTTCTTCGTCCGTGAGATACTCCTTTTTCTCTCTATCTGCGCGACTCGCTTTCTCTCCCTCTCTCTCTCTCTCTCTCTCTCTCTCTCTCTCTCTCTCTCTCTCTAACAGGGAGTAATTCTACTGAGACTACAGGACCGATACAATGGATACGTTGAGCTCTGCGACACATGGGAGGACCTAGACCTCCTCTTAAGTGAAGAAGCATCAAATAAACTGGCAAAAATTGGACTCGCACCTCGCACGACCACAAACTCGCATTTCGTGAAATCGCTAAACCTGGATCGTATGCGAAGGAGCTAAATACAGTGTTCGAAAAAAAACGGCCTTAAGAAAATGTGGTTCCCCGAGAACATCAATATGAAACCCACTGAACAAGGAAATAAAACAGTAAATCAAGAACAAAGCCAAATGGAAACTGACCAGGAAATCGAGGAAGAAACATCCGACGAAGAAATCACAAAAGCAACCAGAGAAATTGCAAAAAAACTGGACAAGGAAAAGCAAAAGCAAAGGCCAAAGATAAACACAGAGAAACTGAATATTAAAAAATACGGTTCACATGAGTACCCAGGCCCAAAAACCTTCAAACAAAGAGAAATCGTTGACGGACTAGTAAAAGGAAAATACAAGTGGGATTATGACGTAGATGCAGAAGAAACGGAAGTCCACGACGCCCTCAAACAAGGAATGATTCTCATCGTCTCAGAATGACGATACAACATATCAAAAGACCAGTTCAGAATAATACGTACAGGACGAGTCTGTTCCCCAGCCAGAACAAACAAAATAAAAGGAAAGGAAAGCAAAAATGAAATCCAACATGTTCGAGTTTCAACGAAAATATAAATCCAATATACAAATAGAGAAATCACAAAACACGAATAGGTCTACCGGTATTGACCGTATTGACCACCGAAAACCATAAGGACAACCTAAATGGAAAAAACAAATTTGACTAACTCAAGAGAACATAAACAAAAAGACAAAAAATGAGTTCCCGAGGAAGAAAGGATGATAAGTACATAAATAATATATATATATGCATATGTGTATGTGTATATATATATATATATATATATATATATATATATATATATATATATATATATATATATATATATATATATATATATATATTGGTTTCTTAGAAGAAAAATTTATTTTGTTTAACTAAGTTTTGATACCTCTGAACCGCCAAGATAGTAGATTGTTGCGGCCAACTTTAATCGCACTCTGTTCATGTATATAAATTCCCACGCACATCACGGCTAATCTGTGCACATAGACTCGCTTCTTGAGGATTAAATGAGCCGAGTAAAGGTGGGTCTTTACCTGACCTATGACACATATATAATAAACTGGTGTTAGGTTTATGTAGTTAATCTTTAATGTTTTTTAGTTAATCTTGGTTAATCTTGATTGATTTATTAGTTAATCTTGGTTAATCTTGATTTATTTATTAGTTAATCGGGTTAATCTTGATTGATTTATTAGTGAATATTGTTGAATATTGGTTGGTTCTGGAGATTTAAACTATAAGGAAATAATCGTTGCGTAGATCACTTATAAAACAAATTTGCAATTCACCCGTCCCATTATTTTGTGATTTCATTTTTTTTTGTTTGTGAATTTTTGCGACTGTGCATCGCTTATTAATTCTCCGTGGAATTTCTATCTTTCCGGCCTCAAACCGTCTGCCAAATGAAAGATACAATGAGATTTGTATTGTTTTGTATTAGTTGCTGTGTATAGACGTGGGAGGCTTGTCTCAATCACAGCGAGGGATTTCCTCTCACAAAATTTATTCCAACGATCATACGTTGAGAGCGGAAAGAAGGTAAAGCGAAGAGAAATGAGGGAGAAATTTCGTTTCCATGGATTAGAAATTAGTCGCATAAGGAACGAGACCCTGTCTATCAACTCCAGGTCAAAAGTACAACAGACTGCGTCAGTAAAATTGCCGGTATTTAAGGAAGGGAAAGATTTCGGATCATACATCACTCAATTTGAAAAGATCTTTGATGTAAATAATTGGGACATTGAGGCAGATGGCGTAGCTAAATTATTGCCTTTGGTTGAGTTCCTAGCTCAGGGATATTTTTATATCCCTCTCGTCAGAGACGACCATCGATTACTCAACATTACAAGCAGAGCTATTTGCCGCCTACAACATGATCCCGGATTTTTATCGTACGAAGTTCCGACACTGTCACATTCAACCGATTTAAACCTACCCACAATTCGGATACACCCTTAGGGCCACATGAATTTGAGGCCTTGGTGGACTTCATCCTGAAGGACCAACTTCTAGCGTCGCTTCCCTCAGAGATCAGATCTTTTGTCAAGGATCAAAAGTGCCACACTTACAAGGAGTGCACTGAAGAAGAAGATGTATATGCTGCTAGCCACAATTGCTAGCTAAAGGAAGGAAAGAAGGCAGAGTCACCTTCTTCCAAGGCAAAGGCCCCTAAGGGAAATTTCCTCCTCCACATTGGAAATAAATTCATTAAAGTAACAAGTCCTTCAAAACCTAAACCACTTTTTGCGTCCGACCACCGAGACGTCAAACCCTTTTCTTCTCATGCCCCCGCGTCATTGTTCCTAAGAAGAATCATAATTTGTTACTCATGTAGAGTTGAGAACCATGTGAGGACTCATTGACCGCAGAACTTCCAGCTAAGGAATAAAAATCTTAATCAAGTGCATCAAGTCAGTGCCACTTCTGTGCTCCAACCATCGCTACCAGAAGCCCTTCTTTCTCCTGGCGCGTCAAACCACGCCGGCAACCAGGTAAACTTCCCGTTTGACAAAAATACCCCTGGAAGCCTCCAATTCGAGACTGGATCCGTGAACCGTTGTCGGACCTCCACCCCTGTAAGTGATACGGGGTGTACATGTATCGTAGTATCAGACAAGCTACTTCCACCCGTAGCTCCAGATCACGATAAGTTCACCACCGTTCACGACTATTTGGGGCGCGCGAATCATTTCCCCCATCATCAAGTGTCACATTGAGTGCGCTTATTACAAGGGCGGGCCGAAGTCGTCGCAGCGCCTATTAAACTTTGCTCTGTATTAATTGGCCAGTGTCCACAGATTTCTACCCCCACCGTGGCTCAACCCGTGACTACCCTTGCCCAAGCAAGACAGGAATTAGAAGCACCTGCACCGTTGGAACGCCCCTGTATTCCCTACTTCCTTAACGTGGTGACCAAGGACTTTGCCAAGAATCAAAAGGAATGCGAGGCCTAGAATAAAACACGTGAGAGCATTAGAGGGAATAAAGTGGCCTCTTTCTTCATTAAAGATGACCTGCTTTATACGCGTGCGCTGAGGAAAATAAAAATGAATTCCGAGCCCTGTGTGTTTCCCCCTCTCACGTCCATCTCATTTTAAAAACCGCCTATGTCAGCCTATTTTCCGGATATTTTAACCATTCCAAGACCACCCAAAGGATTTTTAAATATTTTTTTATGGCCAGGGGCAGCAGACGAAATTCTGCGCTATTGTCGCTCTTGTCATATTTGCCAAAAGACGGCAACAAAAGGGCGAGTTAAACCTAACCCTTTACAGAGGGGTCATTTAATCTCCGAGCCATTCTCCCGAGTCACCATTGATCTCATCAGTCCAATCCACCCCCCCGTCCAGCGAAGTTCATTCCCATGTATTGACTCTAGTTGATTTTGCCACAAGGTTTCCGGAGGCCGTGCCTCTTAAAAATATTAATAGTATTTCCTGTGTGAAAGCTCTAATTACTATATTCACCTGCATTGTTCTCCCAAAAGAGATATTATCGGATCGTGGACACCCCTTTACCTTGGAATTAATGGAATACGTGGGCAAACTGCCGATGGTAAAGCCACTATTTACCACTCTATTTCACCCGGTGGCAAACGGGATGTACGATAGGCTAAACGGTAGCCTCACGGGCATTCTTAAGAAACTGTGCTCAGAGCGACCTCAAGAATGGAACCGTAATCTCCCGGTAGTCATCTTTGCCTATCGAGAAATTCCCCATTAGACCTTAGGATATGCCCCTTTTGAACTGCTTTATGGTAGGAATATTAGAGGCCCCTTAAACATCCTAAAGGATCCAGTCTTCTTATGCGTACTTACTCGACTTAAGAAAAAGGTTGAAGAAGTGCGCAGAAATAGCCTACCAAAACGCAGATACCAACTTAAAGTTAGTAAAAAACGTACTTCGAAGCCAAATCTAAAGATAGAAAATTTACCACTGGTGAAGAAGTTCTATTCGTGCTCCCCACGGATAACAATAAACCGTTGAACCAATGGAAAAGTCCCTATCGAGTAGTCAAGAAACGAGGCCCCGTGTACCACCTAATTTATACTCGTTCCGGTAAGAATCGTAATCACGTAAACATGTTAAAGCGATACCACCGCAGCGCAAGCGCTGATCAAATTGTGGCGCTATACGAGGAGTCATCCATGGAGCTGGATTATCCTTTTGACTCACTCGGCGTGGTGCAGGATGCGTGCGTCGAACAGGATACAGAATATCCTTTATACCTCTTCCTAGGCTCAACCGCTCCCTCGTTGTCAGATATGAAAATAAGCGACTAGTGTCTTTCCTTCAGAAGGAGGAGTTACAAACGTTCTTAAATAATTTCGAGGACGTCATCACCGAAATTCTGTGTTGTGCGTCTCACTTCGAACACAACATCGAATTAACGACCCAGGAACCGATCCGACCCAAGCCTTAACCGTTGCCTATACACCTCAGAGAGGCGTTTAATAACTAGGTGGACAAACTATTAAAATTGAAGATCATCGAACCTTCAGAGTCCAGTTATTGTTTCCGAGTCGTTATGGTGAAGAAGCCCGAAAACTCATATCGCATGTGTATCGACTTCCGGAAATTGAATGCAGTCACTGTGTTCGATTTGGAACCCATCTCCCTCATCGATCAAAACCTTCATCTTTTCGAGAAGGCCAAGTATATCACCGAGCTGGATTTGTGTAAAGCCTACTACCAAATTCCGTTAAGGGAGGAGATTAAGAAATTCACAGCTTTCCCCAGGGAAAAATGGTATTATACAATTCCGTCGGCTCCCTTTCGGTCTGGTGACGGCCTGCAGTAATTACAACCGCATGATAATAATTTGGGAAGGCTTACCTCATGTAACCTTTTACTTTGACAATATTTATTTTGGCCACCCAAGACTGGCCCTAGCACTTCCGAATAAACAAGCTTTTACGGTACGCTTCACAAGGTCGATCGGTTTAATTGAGATCAAAGCGGTTGCTCGCTGCCTAAGTGTGCACGGTTCGAATCCCACCCTTGTATGGAATTTTTGCAAATTAGGAAATAACATTTCCGAAGAAAAATTATCCTGTTTTTCTGTTTCTTGCGGTTTTCTGGGTTCATTTCATTATTCTTTCGCTTTCCTAAAAGATTTAGGCATTGCATATTCGCCGCGTGTTTACCTCCACTCTCCTTTGTTCTTTGAATTCCCTATTAATTTCTCTCACTTTCATAGTCCCGATCGACCTTGCGAAGTGTACCTTAAAAGCTTGTTTATTCGGAAGAATTTTGTCTTTCGCGTAGCCGAGTGGTCTAAGGAAAGATGTAATTGACATCAAAGCGTTCGCTCGCTGCATCAGTGTGCACGGTTCAAATCCCACCCCAGTACGGAATTTCTGCGAATTAGGAAATAACATTTCCGAAGAAAAATTATCCTGTTTTGTGTTTCTTTCGGTTTGCTGGATTCATTTCATCATTCTTTCGCGTTTATGATATATATATATATATATATATATATATATATATATATATATATATATATATATATATATATATGGATAAAACCACAGTAATAGGACTAGTTTTATCTGCGAAACTAGGTTTCGACAGAAACATCCGTCATCATCAGTCGTTTGTGAACAAGTGAAATACAGAAGTTGCTTAACGTACAAACACACACACACAAATCAGTGGCGCTAAGGTGGAAGATGCGAGAATATAGCGGCAATTTTGAGAAACGGAACATAAGAACATAAGAAAAGAAGGAGACTGCAAAAGACCATTCATGGCCTACACTTGGCAGCTCCTGTTCCATTCAACACACAAAAGATTTCTTACCAGAGAAAAGTCATCAACATTGTCACCCTTAACAGGAGTTCGTCAGATCTAATCTACAATATACATAAAATGCATCCAGAGGATTATGTCCATTCATGCAACCGCAAAATATAATCTTCCCACTCCTTAGAAAAATATATACATATGTACATAAAAAAGTCAGTCCCATCTAGCAGCTTCATCCATATATTTATCTAATCTATTCTTAAAACTACCCAGAGAGGAGGCTTCTATCACATGCCTAGTGAGCCTATTCCATTCATCTACCACACGATTTGTAAACCAATTCCTCCCAATCTCCTTCCTAAACCTATACTTATCAAGCTTAAACCCATTGCTACGTGTCCTGTCATGTTCACTAAGTATAAGAACCTTACCCAGATCCCCTTTATTATATCCTTTTACCCATTTGAAGACTTCAATCAATTCCCCTCTGACTCTTCTCCTTTCCAATGTATGTAGATTTAGTTTTCTGAGCCTTTCACCATAGGGTAAGTTCCTTAGCCCACCAATCATCTTTGTCATCCTTCTCTGCACAGACTCAAGCAAATCAATATCCTTCCTATAATATGGTGACCAAAATTGTACTGCATAGTCTAGATGAGGCCTAACTAGCGCCAGATACAGTTTTAGAATGACTTCAGCACTCTTATTGCTTACACTCCTCCTAATGAATCCCAATATCCTATTAGCTTTATTCTTAGCATTTAGACATTGCTTTCTAGGACGAAGGTCTGAACTTACCAAAATACCCAAGTCTCTCTCACAATCAGTCCTCCCTAAAATTCTGCCATTTAATTTATAACTATTCAATGGATTATTTCTACCTATACTAAGTACACTACATTTGTCTATGTTAAACTTCATTTGCCATTTCTCCGCCCAATTGGACAGAATGGTCAATTCCTCCTGCATTACAACAGCATCAGAATCAGCCCTAATGGCCCTACCTAGCTTAGTATCATCAGCAAATTTACTCAGGTCACTACTTATACCTATGTCAAGATCATTAATATAAATTAAGAATAGCAAGGGACCCAAAACAGATCCTTGAGGAACTCCACTGCTAACACACCCCCACTCAGATTTAACTCCATCTATACTAACTCTTTGCTGTCTGTCACCAAGCCATGACTGAATCCACTTAAATATACTGCCATCGATCCCGTGTGCTTTAACTTTGCTCAGAAGTCGTAAGTGTGGCACTCGATCAAAAGCCTTACTAAAGTCCAAGTATAAAATATCATAGTTTTCATCATTATCTGCTGCTTCATACACCTTACTATAAAAAGACAGCAAATTAGTGAGACAGGATTTACCCTTACTAAAGCCATGCTGTGATTCTTTTATCAACTTATGCTTATCCAAGTGATCTCTAATATTCCTTGCTATAATAGATTCCATCATTTTCCCTACCACTGATGTCAAACTTACTGGTTTGTAATTAGACATATTTGTTTTATCCCCTTTCTTAAATATAGGTATCACATTGGCTTTCTTCCATGCCACTGGCACAATGCCACTCTCCAATGATTTTCTAAAGATGCATGCTAGGGGCTCACTTAACACATCCTTACATTCTTTCAAAATTCTAGGAAAGAGCTCATCAGGACCGGGTGCTTTACTACTTT
Source organism: Ceratothoa steindachneri (assembly GCA_963969495.1). Classification (NCBI taxonomy): domain Eukaryota; kingdom Metazoa; phylum Arthropoda; class Malacostraca; order Isopoda; family Cymothoidae; genus Ceratothoa; species Ceratothoa steindachneri. The sequence goes on from OZ018323.1 coordinate 3,845,993, forward strand.
TGATTTTATCAATTTCCTTTGTCACTATCTCCTTTGTGATCAATATATCCTTTAATTTCTCTTCATCATTACCCCGAAAGATCATTGACACCTCAGGTATATTTAGAGTATCCTCCTGTGTAAATACTGAGAGAAAAAAGTCATTTAGCATTCCAGCCATTGAGTCCCTATCACTCACTAATTCTCCATTGGAATCTATAAGTGGGCCTATTTTATCTCTAACCTTAGTTTTGTATAATTGCTAAAAACTTTAAGGATCTTCCTTTGCCCTATTTGCCACTTTAATTTCATAATTTCTCCTTGCTACTCTAACTAACTTTTTAACATCTCTTGCTAGTTCATTATATCTCTGCCTTAAGTGATCCTCCCCATTTTTTATTTTCCTATAAATGCCCTTTTTAATGCCAATATAATGCTTAATTTTATCTGTCATCCATTTTGGGTCATTATTTTTAGTCCTAATCTCCTTATATGGAATGTTAATCATCTGACCTGTAATTAATTGCTCAATTATTCTTTCATACTCCTCTTCAATTGTAATCTCTTCCTCCTGGTGATTATTGTCTCCACTAACTGATATCATTGAATCTATTTCTTGCTTATTAAGGTGTCGTAGAATGGACTCTCGACGCTATACCATATATAACTATTCGTTGAGGGAACTTCTTTAATTATCTTTAGAGTGCGTGGTTGTCTAGGCTGGCCGATATTATGTATCTTCGATATGCTTAAGAAGTGGAACTGAGCTTAAGGATAATAATATTGCTATCATTAATAAAATAGAGTTTTATTAATAATAACTATCAACAACACACAAAACGGAAAATATTGACATAAACAGAGAATGGAAAGGGTCGTCGGGAATCGAGCTAATCCGAGGATTAAAAGATTTAAAAAGGTAAAACAAATATAAAGTTAAAGGGATGAGATGGTTCGCTAAACCATTTAAAGCACAGGATAGAGTTGACAAAAGGGTTAAATACTCAAAGGTAACGTTCGGCTTACGTAATTATACTTGTTGTGCCGAGGAAGGTGACGTGAAGGAATTTTCGGTCCGCTGGCGAGTTCCAGCCGAAGGAAGGGGGGAATTAAATTATCCTGACGTAGCGTCTTGGGAATGAGAACCGTTTCTTGACGACCGACTTGAAGAACAGTGGCTGTTCTACGTTGTTCTATTCTGAACAACACAGGGAAAGGGTGAGAACCGTCTCTTGTCTACGGGCTCAAGAACAATGGCTGTTCTAATGTTGTTCTCTTCTAAACAACAGGGAGGGGTGAGAACCGTTTCTTGTCAACGGGCTCAAACGAACAATGGCTGTTCTAACGTTGTTCTCTTTCTGAACAACAGGGGAAGGGTGAGAACCGTTTCTTGGCGAACGGGCTCAAACGAACAATGGCTGTTCTACGTTGTTCTCTTCTGAACAACAGGGGAAGAGTGAGAACCGTTTCTTGTCAACGGGCTCAAAAGAACAATGGCTGTTCTTGTTCTAAAATTGTTATCTTTCTGAACGACCAGGAGAAGCCTTGTGGACTTGCCGTCTCGAAAGGCTCGAACCTTGGCACTCAGGGGATATTGTCCTCCTTCTGGACAAGTGATGGTGAATCTCGAGGTCGAGGTCCCTTGGCGCACAAGGTGAGAGTGGGTCGTAGTGATGTTTCGCGACGAAAATCTGGATCTCCAATCTGATCTTAGTGGAAAAGTTTCCAAATAAATAGCCGGTACATCTTGGCGTGGGGGACAATGGAGTGGGAGCTTCTAGGGAATGCACAGCCGAGCCTGGGAACAATGCCTTATCTGCCCATAAGCCTAACTCAATCTGGCGAGGTCAGCGCATGGGACGAACGGGGGGAAGATAAACCTCCTTGTTTAAACATTGACTCAGGTGGCTGCGATAAGGCGCCCAGCTTCAAAGCGAAGATGCACGTGGGGAGCATCGTGGTTTTAAATAACATGTGATAGTGGTTGAAATTAACGCGGCCTCAACCCGTTCTATCACACCCCTCCATTCCGGGAGAAGTTGTCACTTCGAAAAAAAATAGAGAAGGGACAACGATAGAGCTCCGTTGTGGGGAACTCGTTTTCTTGTACCAACCGTACCTTCCTTCACCTAACTAGTATTACCTCAATACATATGATTATTTTGATCTTTAGATTACAGGCAAAAATAACCTTTAATACAAACTTAATTAAAAAAAAAAGGGCATGGAACAATGAAATGATATATAATTAGTATATTTGAGACAAAATATTTTATACGTAATTTAATGAGTACAATTATATATACATACAAAAAAAATAGACATTAAGCGTTACAAAATTCAGACATATACATTAACTAATTATATTACAGGAGAATCTAATTTAAGTCGTACAAGACGGTATATACCTACATGGAGATACTAATCCTATGAATACAATTACTCTACGCTATTCGGTAACGCATTCCTACTGAGTGCGTCAGCGACCTGGTTATCGGAACCTTTTATATAATTTATTTTAAATTGATACTCTTGCAAGAGTAAACTCCAGCGCATGATTCGGCCGTTGGAGTGTCGCACATTCCTAATATAGGCTAACGGACAGTGGTCGGTTCCTATCTGAAATTCTTTTCCTATCAAGTACATTTTGAATTTGTCTATTACCCAGATAATTGATAGAGCTTCCTTCTCTATAGCGGCATATCTCTTTTCGCGTGGTAATAATTGGCTACTAGCATATGCAACTGGATGACTCGTTCCGTCATCCTCGTATTGAAGGACTACACCTCCAATGCCCTCGTTGTTCGCGTCGGTCTTAATCCCAAAGGATTTTTCCGGGTTGGGCAACTTTAAAATGGGGGAAGAAATGAGCTTACTCTTGAGCTGATTAAAATGGGAAACAGCGACATCATTCCAACGTAAACGATCGGGGGAATTCTTTTTTAGAAGGGAGCTGAAGGGCGCCGGAATGGCAGCGAATTTCGGAACAAATCGCCGATAGTACGAAGCTGATCCTAGGAACGATCTTAATTGCTTCTTAGTATTCGGGAGGGGTATGTCGGCGATTGCCTTAATCTTCTCCTCTGGGGTACCTAACTGGCTTTGTCCTATTTTGAAACCCAAGTACTTTATGGTTTCGTGGGCAAAATGGCATTTGCTGGGGCCAATGGGGAGGCCATTTCCGCGCAGTCGCTCGAAAAGAGCTAATAGGGTGGTTAAATGGTGACTCCATTCAAATAGTTCTTGTAGCTGACTCTTCTGATGTGGTGTCAGCTGCGCGTCAATTTTCAGGTCAGAGGGTTCAAAAGACTCGCCTGGTAGGGAAGGAGGAGGGTAATCGGCATCAGGTTGGATGCACACTGTCTGGATTACATTAAGGGACTCCACGGGGTAATCTTCTTCAAGCGCCGATGTTTCGTCCAGGGCTACGAAGGTATCTCTATGGGCGCGTTGGGGGTACTTTTTTTTTGGGGGGGGTCCACGGACAGTCTCCGTGTCCTTGTCTTGGGCCTTATCGCCTGAGGGTGTTAGTAATTCACACTCCTTTTGTGCTGTCCTAAAGTCCTGGTTAAGGGTCTCCGAGAAATCGGACGGCAACGGGGTTCTGATGGGGACGGGCTTCTGGCCTTCTTTCTTAGCTCGGCCTAGACGAAGTGCGGCCTGAGACACAGGGTTGGAACTTACTTGGGGGCTCTGTCCTATAAGTACGGAACAGAATTATATGGGTGCTGAAATGACTTCAGCCAAGCCATCATAATATTGACACTGCAGGTAACATCTAACGACGGGGAATGGGTTCGCCCGCCCAAGGTAGTCATGTACCACCGCAAATTTTTGTGGTTAGGGTCCACTGGGGGGAGGAGTTCGTCGGACACGATGAAACACGTACATCCTGTGTCCCTGACGAGAGTCGATACTCGGCAGCCGTTCACGCTGCCCTCCTCAAATTTCAAAGTTCCCGATGAACTTTTATCAAAGATGAAATTTACCTGGTGGCCTGACGGAGGGGGAGAAGTTTCTGCTTAGGTCTGCACCACCGGGGGAGCCGGGGTGGCATTAATCTGGTGAACTTGGTGGGCTGGTCCGCTTTTAAGCCTAGAATTTTGGGGGCAATTCCAGCTCATGTGGTTTTCTACACCACAGGTGAAGCATATGATTGGTCACTTCGGGAAGAGAGATGGAGAAGAAATCTTAATGGGAGGTTTGGAGTCCCGTTGTTGGTTTTGGGGAATGAAGTTTTGTTGTTTTACGGGCCCCGGAAACTTCGTCAGCTTTCCTGGGAAGGGGCGCGACTACTTCCTTCTTTCCTGGTTTGGGGGTTGGTGAGAAGTTCGATTCTCCTTTGGGTATAAATTATGGCTTGCGGCATAGACATCCGCTTCTTCGGTACATTCTTTAAAGGTCTGGCACCGACGATCCTTGACGAACGCGCGGATCTCCGTCGGAAGAGACGCCAAAAATTGATCCCGCAACACGCAGTCTGTTAAGGACTCGTAGTTCGGATCAACCTTTGAGGATTCTAACCAAAATTTAAAATTCTCTGAAGAATGTATCCGAATTGACGGAACGTCTGTCCGGGTTTAATACGACCTCCTCGAAATTCTTGGCGGTAGAAATCAGGAGTCATATTATGGGCGGCCAATAACTCAGCTTTTAAGGTGCTGTAGTTAATTGTACATTCAGATGGTAAAGATATAAAAATTTCGCGCAATTTACAATTTAACAAGGGAAGTAATCTGACTACACCTTCAGCCTCCAGATCCATGTTATTGATTTCGAGGATCTTTTCGAAGTGGGCTAAAAATGCTCCGAAATCCTCTCCATCCTTGAAATTGGGAAGCTTTAGTGAGAGATTGGGGCGGGGGGCTTCCGAACGCGAACTGGATGACTGAATTTCTGCTTCAGCACGAGCTAATTCAATCTGATGGTGAAGCTCAGCTTGTCTTCCCCGTTCCTCTCTTTCTTTTTCTTCTCGATGGATTTCTCTTTCTCTTTCTTCTCGTTGGATTTTTCTTTCTCTTTCTTCTCTTTGGATTTCTCTTTCTCTTTCTTCTCTTTGGATTTCTCTTTCTCTTTCTTTCTCCTCTTGAACGTACTCAATTAGTTCTTTTCCGGAAAGTCCCAAGGACTCTTCTTGCGCTTTAAAGATTTCGAACTGAGTCATCTTTGCACTTGGGGGCGCAATAGTCAACCAACTAAAATTCCTTGCAACAAGAATTATGCCTCTAGAGAATTAGCCTACCTAAATATGGGCACAGACGTATTCATACTTGGTTTCTCGATCTAAATAACCACTGACTAAAATCACACAAAAAAAACACAAACAAATTATTATAACAGTTCCTTGAGCTACTCCAGCTTCTTAAGTTTCAAAAAAGAGGGTAGCAATCGTTAAAACAAAAGGAAACTGCTATACTCTATTATTATAACGAATAACACTATGCTTTACTCGACTGAGACCAGTGTTTGCAAAGATATAGCGTTAAACCTTACACACTTGATACCAAATTTAAATAGTATATATATATATATATATATATATATATATATATATATATATATATATATATATATATATATATATATATATATATATATCGTAGAATGGACACTCGACGATATACCATATATAACTATTCGTTGAGGAAACTTCTTTAATTATCTTTAGAGTGCGTGGATTGTCTAGGCTGGCCGATATTATGTATCTTCGATATGCTTAAGAAGTGGAACTGAGCTCAAGGAAAATAATATTGCTATCATTAATAAAATAGAGTTTTATTAATAATAACTATCAACAACACACAAAACGGAAAATATTGACATAAACAGAGAATGGAAAGGGCCGTGGGGAATCGAGCTAATCCGAGGATTAAAAGATTTAAAAAGGTAAAACAAATATAAAGTTAAAAGGAGGGGATGGTTCGCCAAACCATTTAAAGCACAGGATAGAGTTGACAAAAGGGTTAAATACTCAAAGGTAACGTTCGACTTACGTAATTATACTTGTTGTGCAGAGGAAGGTGACGTGAAGGAATTTTCGGTCCGCTGGCGAGTTCCAGCCGAAGGGGGGGAGGGAATTAAATGATCCTGACGTGGCGTCTTGGGAATGAGAACCGTTTCTTGACAAACGGCTTGAAGAACAGTGGCTGTTCTACGTTGTTCTATTCTGAACAACACAGGGAAAGGGTGAGAACCGTCTCTTGTCTACGGGCTCAAGAACAATGGCTGTTTTAACGTTGTTCTCTTCTGAACAACAAGGAGGAAGGGTGAGAACCGTTTCTTGGCGAACGGGCTCAAACGAACAATGGCTGTTCTAACGTTGTTCTCTTTCTGAACAACAGGGGAAGGGTGAGAACCGTTTCTTGGCAAACGGGCTCAAACGAACAATGGCTGTTCTACGTTGTTCTCTTCTGAACAACAGGGAGAGGGTGAGAACCGTTTCTTGTCAACGGGCTCAAAAGAACAATGGCTGTTCTTGTTCTAAAATTGTTATCTTTCTGAACAACCAGGAGAAGCCTTGTGGACTTGGCGTCTCGAAAGGCTCGAACCTTGGCACTCAAGGGATATTGTCCTCCTTCTGGACAAGTGATGGTGAATCTCGAGGTCGAGGTCCCTTGGCGCACAAGGTGAGAGTGGGTCGTAGTGATGTTTCGCGACGAAAATCTGGATCTCCAATCTGATCTTAGTGGAAAAGTTTTCAAATAAATAGCCAGGACATCTCCTTTGCGTGGGGGACAATGGAGTGGGAGCTTCGAGGGAATGCACAGCCGAGCCTGGGAACAATGACTTATCTGCCTATAAGCCTAACTCAATCTGGCGAGGTCGGCGCATGGGACGAACGGGGGGAAGATATACCTCCTTGTTTAAACATTGACTCAGGTGGCTGCGATAAGGCGCCCAGCTTCAAAGCGAAGATGCACGTGGGAAGCATCGTGGTTTAAAATAACATGTGATAGTGGTTGAAATTAACGCGGCCTCAACCCGTTCTATCACATAAGGTATTAGTATTTAATTTGCCGTTGGAAGTATTAAAGTTTGGAATTTCTTTTATAATTTCCGATTCATTTAAGCGTCGATGTATATAATTGTGAGACTTATAAACTATTTTAGCATTATCAATATCAATTTGATGATTTTCATTGGACATATGTAGAAATAAACTCGAGCAGAGGGCACCACGTCGCATATCGCATTTATGTTCATTCATTCGCTTGGAAAATCTGCTGCTTTCACCGATGTATAATTCATTACATGATTTGCATGGAATAAAATAATCTCTCTGTTCTTTATCGATCGATCTATTTTTGGATAGGCTATTTCTGATCGTATTATTGTACTGAAAGGTAACATTGATGTTTTTGGTCCGTGCCAACTTTTTGAAATTGATTAACTGGGGGGAGTATGGAAAGGTAAAATAATATTTGTCACATCTGCTTTCCTTATAATTAGCTGGGGAGTAATAGATCATTCTTGCTTTATAGTGACACTTTTTTATGAACCAAAGTGGATATTGCAGTTCAATGAATATTTGGATGATTGTATTAATTTTGTCTTGCAAGAAACAAGTATCACAAATGTGATATGCTCTCAGGAACATGAAAGAAACTACAGACCTTTTAACCCATACATCCTGACACGAGAAATAATGTGTGACGGACAATGTCTTCAGAGCCTACGAGACTACAACTTATCGCATCCTTATCAAAAATTTACCCTTCTCCCACCTGGCATTGTTTATTCAATAGGCTGCAGCAACTGCTAAAAATGTTATTATGAACAAACCGGGAAAGAACTAGATGTCCGGGTTAAGTAACATCAAGACAATGTACGTAATCACAGTGAACAATCTGAGCTTTTCCTACATATCTACAATCTTAACCATAGCATTAACTGGAACAGTGCCAAACCAGTCATAAAATGCAGTAATTATATTTCAAGAAATATATTAGAATGTATCTCCATCAACGCCTTCCCAAATTTCAACCTTAGCCCTGGTTTGTTCATGCTAGACCCCATTATGACTACATACATAAAAGCTTAAATAAAGTTGTTTCAGGATCTTGTACCCCAGGGTTGCAAAATTGGCTTTTTCACGCCAAATGCCTTAAATTTGTTTTTTCTAAGGCTAATTGGCGTCAGGAAAACTCGTTTGGCTCTTGGCTTTTTTGTTGGCTCTTTTTCTGTTGCTATTATAGAGTATTTTTAACATTATTTAGATTGTAATATCACTCATAAAATTTACATATGGTTCATTCTGATACCTTTTAACTGAAAATTGCGGTTGTTTTTTAAATTTTCTTGTGGCAACCCTTCCTGTAATTCTGTTTCATGTTTACAAGTGGTCGAACTTACCGTGTGCTTACGTTTTGTATCTTCTTTTATGTCGATAATCTTTTCTCGGTTAAACCTTTAATTATGCCCAAGTGGAAATCTTTCTATGACTCTAATCGAAAATATAATAATAAGTAGCAAGATAGATTTGTGTGGGTTAAAAAAGCAACTGATGGATCTCAATCAGAATATTGTAAATTATGCTGATACAATATTATGCCCAGAGTTTCAAATCTTTCAAGTCATGAAATGACAGAAAAACATAAACGGAACACGCCATCAACATCGCAAGGGAGAATTTTGATAACAAAAACAAGTAAGCAAATTGATGATAAGGTTAAAGTAGCAGAGCTACAAATTGCTGTTACTATGACCTGCCATAGTGCCATACGCACAATTGATCACTTAGGTGAAATATTGGTAAGACATGAAAGCACACTAGGTCAGATAAAATTACACAGAACTTAGTGTATATTATTACTTAAAAAATATAATTTCACCAGCCTTCAAATCTGATATCGTTCAAGAGCTGAAAAACCAGAAGTATGCAATCATTATTGATGAGTCCACCGATGTCTCTACTCAAAAATAATTGTGTATTTTGGTTAGACTCCTGAGTGGTAGGACAAATGAAAAACCAGAAGTATGCAATCATTATTGATGAGTCCACCGATGTCTCTACTCAAAAATAATTGTGTATTTTGGTTAGACTCCTGAGTGGTAGGACAAATGAAATTATTCCTGGATTTCTAGGCTTAATTCCTGTTGAACAGACTACAGGAGAGAATATCTTTAATTTGATTGACAGTGAAATAACAAAATGTGGTCAAAGTAAAAAAAAATGCATTGGTTTTTGTGAGGGAATTCCACGTGGAATTTCTTTTCCAGCCCGGAAGTCCTATGTGCTGGAGAAGATTCTGATAGGCTTAAACTGGTTAGCCTACCCCTCCTACCCCCCTTCCACAAGCGGTAGCTTCGAACCGCGTCCACCATGATTCACCTTTACACGGACTAGAATAACCTCGGCAAGAAGATTCGAGAGTAGAGCTGTATCCCACTACTCCCCCCCTCCTTCCGCGTGGAGAGCCTCAGACATATATATTGCTCGTTTCCCATAAAACCGACACAGAGTTGAGAAGTCTTGCCCGGACCACAAGGAAATTCCCCTAGTTCCAAGTCAGGTGCTAACAACAAAGCAAAGTGACAGCAGAACTATTTTTGTGTATTGGAATTAGCCCCAGCCAGTGAGGTAATTCAATTTAACGATCGCTACCGAGTGATCTTCCGACTTCTCTCGTCAACTCCTGTCGAAACCCTGTTCGTTCTCCCCTCGTTTTCGGGTGGCCGAAATACTCTTCCCTGGACTGGACGTTACCAGGACCCCCTTTTTTTTGGAGAACCGCCATCACTTTAACATCCCGCTCAGAAGCTTCGAGCGGACTCGTCTCACGTGCAGAAGACATCCGTGAAGCCTTACCCTGACGTCTCACCCAGAATCTCCTGTAAGCCAACCCCTCTCCCCCTCCAGTAACCCATTTGCGTTAATTCCCTCCCATTTGAATAGTCTCCTCCCGTAAGACCTTAAGTTTTAACTTTATAGTCTGATTCATAACTACAATTCCCCCCCCCCTTTCGTTCATCTGATGCAATTTTCCCCTTTTATTCTCTGATGTAATTTTTGCCCATCATTTCTCTCATTATTTTTATGTAAATAAGATTATATTTTTGTACATGCCTCTTCAAATAACCTTGAGCTTTGCCATTGCCCATAATATACCTGACCTCGTTGCATTCTTATCTAGTTGTTTCGCCCGTCGAAATTCGTGGCGTTCCGGCCCTTTTGTCGGTTCGCCTTAAAGTTATCGGTCCCTCCCCCCATAGATATAATATGGTATTGATATAATATAATGTCATACCACGACAGTTTTGCATCAGATGGTGCGTCCAACATGGTGGGATGTAATAATTCAGTTTGGTCCCTACTGAAAGAAGTGTCTCCTTTCTGTGTACAATTGAAGTGCATTTGCCATTCATTAGTATTATGTATTCAATATGCAGTGTCAAAGCTGCCATCAAATGTTGGATTTTTTGCTGATTGAGAGACCCAATTGGTTTCGTCATAGTAATCTAAGACGAGAAGAATACACATATTTGTTTCAAGTTATGAATTCTTCCACAGAATTTCAGCAAGCTTGTACTGCACCCCTTGCCTTTGGAAAAATCTTCTACTCGCTGGCTTGTGCGTGGAAAAGTAATGTTCAATATCTTAATGAACTGTGAAGAGCTCAAGGTTTATTTCATTTCAGTTGAAATAGCCGAAGCAAAATTCGATACTAAATATAAAGCAAGAATAATAAAGGAAATGCTATTAGACAAAAAAAATGCCTTTTTTATAATTTTGCAACCTCAGTTGTGCATGAATTTGAAAAATTCAATACTCTTTTTCAAAAAAATACAGAAGATCCTCAAGAATTGCACGAAGAATTATTTTTGCATTATAAGAGCCTCAAAAGCAGGCTTTATGATGCCAATAGTCAGAAAAAAATACTACGCAAGCTGATTTTGGTATCAAGTTGCTGTAAGAATGCACTAATTTCATGCAACAGAATAATAAAAATATAAACAGTCTGCAAGAAGTTTTAAGTGTTAAGGAAAGATGTTTGTCTATGTCAGAAGAGGCACTCGTTCAGACTGAAAAAAAGACTCCTTAGCAAGAAATATATTTCAAGATCTGACAAAATTTAGCCCAGGAATAATTTTAAGTCAAGCTTCTAAGCCATTATTTTCGGAATTACCTTTTTTGAACTTGGTTGAAAAAAATCTTACCAATATTGAAGAACAATATAGAAAATTGCCTTTCATAGTTGGGAGGAAGAAGAACAATTTAAGGAAAACGGGGTAATTGTGTAGAGTATGGCCGGATCGGAGTCCTAGCTTATTTTGAGCAACTTTTTCTGAGCTGAAATCTATGTGGACAAAGTTTATGGCGATTTCCGATTATATACTGGGGGGCTGTGTCCCCAAGACCCCCCAAATAATTGAAATCTCAGGATCATCGTAGGACCATCTTCCCAAAGAGCCGTCTCCAACAACGAGCCGATCCCTCAAAATAAGCTAAAATCGCATCCGCCCATACTAGCAACATTTACCGAAAACGGACTACCAAAGACTGAGCAATGCCTAATAACACCTATTAGTAATGCCGTGGGGGAGAGGGAATTCTCTCTTCTAACTTCCATTAAGACAAAAGCAAGGAATAGACTGCAGCTGAGTCTCCTGGAAGCACTTATCAGAATAAGAGCAGAACTCTTGTTCTCTAACAAGTGCTGTAATGATTTTATGCCATTATGTTTGAGGATTTTAAGGATGAAAATGTAGATGCTGCAGATTCTGCCCCTTCCATTAACAATGAAGAAGAAACCTTATTTGCTGAAGAGGTTTTATGTAATGTAAGTATAAGAAGATTAACTGCCTTTTTTATTTGGTTTTATCAATTTTTATTGGCAGTTTTTTGGCTTTTCTCTTCGATGTTTTGGCATTATTTCCTCATTTTAATCTGGCAACCCTGTTGTACCCCTTAATTAAGGTTTAGAGGTGGGTAGTCTAATCCCCCCTTCCGCTATTTAAGGCGATGTATGTCCAGCCTCCTGTTCATCCCTTGAAAAGGTCTTTAAGAATAAAAACGAAAGCGCTCGGAATCGTTTTTCACTTTTCCTTTGTGGGTGTATCTGCATAACTTTGACCACGTGCACTTTGCGAGCTTTATTCATATATATATATATATATATATATATATATATATATATATATATATATATATATATAATATATATATATATATATATATATGTGTGTGTGTGTGTGTGTGTGTAATCATGGCTAAAAGTTTTGAGACAACTAAAATTAATATATATATAGAAATTACTAGAACTAATTAAACTTTGTCATTTTTAGTTGGCGAATTCTAATGCTTTACCATCTCCCCAATTCTGGCCTCTGCAGAACTCGCTATCATTACAACTGCTTTTCTATGGCCAAGGAGTGCAGTGCGGACAAGTACCTGACCTCTTCCAATCCGTTTCCATCAGGTTCATTCCCTTCGCCCGTATATGCGAGAATCGCGTTCCTACTTCTCGCCACTTTCATTGCTTTACGAGGCAATTTAATTAAAATTCCCTCCTGATAATTGCCTAATGAAAGCTTTCTTAATGTACTCGAAATCATCATTTAAAAGTCTCTCAATACAAATACGAATGGTCCTTTAATTTAACCCAAAGACTTCGCCTATCTTTCTTTTCTTACTATGTCCCGATATTAAATGACTAAATTCATTCTTGTTCGTAAGTTTGTTGTACACAGAGAATTTAGCCCTCTCCTTAGCCCCCTTTGTGGACCATTTTGTGCAGGAAAGGAATTTTACTGTCCTACTGTTCCTCTAAGGTAAATTGGAAGTCGTCATCCACCTCATTCAGCAGTCTCAACTTATTACTTACATCAGTATCCGCTGCAATTACGACCAGAACATCATCGACATATCTACACCAAAGTGAATCACTTCTTATAACGCCCATTAATTTCTCCGTCTCTAAAAATTCCATTAACAAATACACCATAAAGACAATAACTTGCGATTCCATGTCTCGTCCCTGTGTCGCCTTTATTCTTCTCTCTCAAAAGTGAAAGCATAAATCTTACACATAAAGATATTAACCTAATATGGTTCATCTTATTAGTAGGTAAATTAGAGTCCTAAAGGTTAGCTACCGTTGCCTCGAAAGCGCCATCTACTCGGACATTAGTAAATAACGCGTTCACATCACAGTTGACGAGTTTCTTTCCCCTGAAATTTATTTCACTTAATCTACGTTTAAAGTCCGCCAAATTCCTCAGATGAGCTTAAGTGATTTTACCAAACGTTTCAGACAACGGTCTAGCTAATATCTTGGCAATCTTATGAGGAGCACAACCAATCCCCGATGAACGAGTCAGAAGAACAGGCGGCTCGCCTATATCCATGCGACGTTCTACGTATCATAAAGACCAAGGTACCCCAAACTCTGATGGCCTTTGGGTGCCTCCAGTAAGGGTGACGTCATGCCGCCCCAGCTTTTGAGCAGGGTCTTATGGTCAATTCAGACGACTATGAGAGCTGATGGAGATTGTGCCCAAGCCATGAGTGATGGGGGTGGAGGTTAGAAGGCCATACCACCGGAAAGAATGAAATATGGTTGTCTGAAAATTGTTACGACTTAATCAGCGCCACTTTCTGTCATACTAATTCTCTGCATTTTAATCTTATATATTATTATGAGTATTTCGCGGTTGAGAAAGACACCAACCTCTCTTTGTGCGACCCCAAGGCCGAGCTGGTGGCCAAGATCAAGTAAGTGTTTGAAAACCTTCGCAGGCAGACTGAGGAAAGCATACGCCAGGCTTCAGCTCCGTCTTGAGGCCGTAGTGGAAGCAAACGGCTCTTTTTTTTAGTAAACTGTTATCTTCCAGGCAGAATCTAGCTGATACTTTTATTTTGTTTTCTAAATATATTTATTTTTTAGCTGAGATAACGCATGTTTTTTATGCAGACCATCAAATTTAGCCCAAACATATATATATGAAAAAGCTCACAAAGTGCACGTGAGTTAAAGTTATGCAGATACACCCACAAAGGAAAAGTGAAAAACGATTCCGAGCGCTTTCGTCTTTAAGAATCGTTTTTGCCTTTTGTTTTGTGGGTGTATCTGCATATATATATATATATATATATATATATATATATATATATATACAGAGAAGGAGCAAATACAAGTTCTGCGGATGATAACAACCCCCACAGGGTTCGAGCCCTGACCAGGAATTTCACACTTGTTTTCCCCTTGCATTATTTGTCTTCTCAATAAGGATTGCAGTCATTGTGCCGCCCTTTGCTCTCTTTGATCCTAGTCTTCTTCTAATGTCCCTTTCTCTTACCTTTAAAAAAACTTCGGTTTCTTGTCCCATTGCTCATTCGCGTTAAATTTATCTTTCCCTTGTATATATATATATATATATATATATATATATATATATATATATATATATATATATATATATATATATATATATATATATATATGAAAATTAACTCGCAGGTAAATGAAAAGATGAATCCCAGCACTTTCGAACAATATTTGCAAGTTCATTTTCAAGGAAAAGCCTGAAAATGGAGAAGACAACCTCATATAGGATATAAAGATACGAAGGGAACGCCCGTTACATAGTACAAACCAATGGAAAAACATAAAAACATATCATAAAAATACCAATAAAAATAACAATAGGCAACTAATAACAGACATATGCATCCCAAAAACGATATACACACAACAACGCCGTGTATATGAATGGAAATGGTGGGTCAAAAAACAAAAAAACATTTTAAAGGATTATCATTAGAACGAAAACATTTAGGGGTAAGAGTTAATCCACGATCATAGCAGAGACACGTGGTGGGGGAGGCAATGCGAATGATATTACACTAATAAAGAGTGACAACAAGCTGCATTATGAAGTTATTTCATTTAGTACAAGTTTTTTAAAACATGGTCGAGTTTAAATAAGCCAGGGGAAATATTTATATTAGGCAAGATTCCAATTAATGAACACTCGGCAATATTTCTTTTTGTGAAATCAGCGGAATGATAAAGGAATTTTGCAGAGTTCCAGTCAATGGTGTAGTTATTTTCGAATAAATGTAAAAATAAAGCGCTGTTTATTTCACCTCTTCTAATATTATACTTATGTTGGTAAATTCTAGTAGATAGAGATTTACCAGTTTGCCCGAAGTAAGGTAAATTAAAAATAGAACATTCTATAGAATATACTCCCCCTTTCTTCCTTGTATTATTGTCGCCTTACATTTTATATAAAGTGGATTCATATCTAAAATTTACAGAGATACTAAGTTGCTTAAAAATACAGATGAGACAAAAAAATGTTTCAAAGTATGGCAAGATAAGACAATTTTTGCAATTTCATCCACCAAATTGACTATTCAAAGGCACAAATCATATATAATTGTAAATATTTCCGTAAAAGGAAAATAGTAGAATTTATATTAATAGGAGAAATTCCCAAGTTTAATTTGTCAGATGGGAAATTGAAATGCAGCCCCCATTCTCATAACCTCATCGTAAATAGCTTAGTCAACGATCTTAGACTTACACCCCCTGATTAATGGCATTTCCCCCCCGTTTTGTGTTTCTTTGTGTTTTTTTTTTGATATGTACGCTATTTATAGACTTTTGTAACAATTGCATTCTCAGTATACGACCGAAGAGGGTAGGATAAACTACATACTAAAACTAGTCTCGTAAATTAAACTTTTGGCTCCTATACAGTGGTTTCACTATCATATATATATATATATATATATATCAGACTTTCGACAGGAAAAATATCCCATCCTGGCGCGTCCTGTAAAAGGCGACTAAAACTGGATATTATGGGCCGCTGGCCTCGGAAGACTTCCACCAAAAGTGTTGTTCCTGCGAGCGCCTAACGGAATTGTGGTAATGGGCGGGGGTGTCGAGGACCCCGACCAGTCATGCCGGTAGTGGCGATGGTGCATAGTCTTCGGCTTCTGTGATGAAGTTTTCGTGAAAAAGTCTTTGTTTTTTTCTGCTTGTTCCTCTGTCTTTGGAGAGAGGCGCTCTCGCTAATGTATTGGCTTGGGCGTTTGATTTCTAACGTCTAGGTGTCGGGTTAAATCTCGGCGAGTGCGGATATAAATCTTCAGCATATGTGTGGGACTCTGCGCCGATTGGATGGAAGCAATAACTGAACCTATCCCCCTGGGGATGTGATGATTCATACACACGGCATGAGCATTCCCGTCTTCGCAGCACAACATACCCACACTCTTCTCTGTCCCGGGGTCCTGCCGCTTGGGTACTCGCATACCCTCTGGGGCATCATGGCCATATTACCTCTGAGGTGGAACGTGTCCCCTTAGGGGTCTTGAAATGTTCTACGATCGCTGGTTGGTGTCAAATGAACATAATATTACCCAGACACCTCACTCACCCCTAAAAAGGACTGGCCCCTGGTGTCTCCGGATTCACCAGCGATTGTCATTGAGATCTTTATGTGTATTTCATCATTCGGTCGGGGGATCTTAGCAACCATTGACACAAGTTACATACGTACGTTGGAAAGAACAGGATCTTAGACAATATTTATACTTTATCCCAAATGTACTGGGAGAAACTGTTGAATAGAAGAAAAATAATTGCTCCGAATTTACCAAAGGAATCCTTGGTGGTTTCAGATTGAGGACCGGAAGCCCCTAAGACGAGTTATTTATGAATGGGGCCCTGGAGTGAGCATAACTTACTACGTTCGCTTACACGTGCGTAATCTTACGAACACCCTCCCCTTAATTAACCCCCTTTTATTATTTACACTAGGATGTATTTGGTATAACCGATATTACTCCCTAATAACGTAATAATCAACCTTACTTCTCCATCCTCTTCCCTCCTCTCTAAAAGAGAGTTAATTTTTATAGTATTCTCGCGGCGTTGTCTGGTCCTTTTGGCCGCACCCCGATGTTTCGCCTGCAATGCAGCAGAAGCCCTTAATGAAAACCAGGACCAACCCTCTAATCATAAAACACTCTTGAAACGTAAACCTCCCTTAAGGGAGAATCGCTCTAAGGAGAATAAGCTAACTAACAGCAGTGTTTCCCATCCCTCATCAGAAGCACTCGTGTTTGTAAACAAAGGTCTGAATTAAGCCTTTTTCGTATCGCTCTTTCGGCGTATCAAGCCTACGGAAGACTCTGGGCTCACAGCACATTTGACACTTGTAATTAAAGTCTGTTTTCGCGTGCCATGATGCGCTACTCTTAGGTCTTGTAGACGCCTTCAACGAAACACAGATCTCGTCAAAAGTGAATGCAAACATTAATATTTGAGTGATGCTGTAAAATATTTACATGTCTGCTCTTCTCCTCCACTCCAGATTGGAGGGGGAGGAAAGTTACTCGATCTAATGAGGCAGTGGAAATTTGTTGGCGAGAGACGAGGCCGCAAATAACGCCAAATATTTACGCCGTTTGCCCTAAACTGAGCACCAAAACAGCAACAACGCCAGAGCCTTGATCGTCCTGCAATTATCGCTTCTAATGACGACAGAGAGAGAGAGAGAGAGAGAGAGAGAGAGAGAGAGAGAGAGAGAGAGAGAGAGAGAGAGAGATTAGGAGAGAGTGTTAGGGAGAGAAGGAGACATATAGTGTTAGGGAGAGAAAGAGAGATATAGTGTTTGGGAGGGAAAGGGAGATAGAGTCAGTGTAAGATAGATAGATAGAAAACAAAGAGTAGTAGTGATTTGTCTGTTTGAACAAGGCTCAAAGAGTTGTGTGGTTAGTATACGGTAAAATGTATGAAAAGAACAGCACACAGAAAACTGCTGCTCGCCAGAGCAGCAGCTGGGCCTTAAGGCCCGTGTGATCTGTGTATCTATGTAACTCTCCTCAGCTTCCCTCAATTCTACATCCAAGGAAACGGAGCCATAAACTCTTATGAATATATATATTTTTTTAAGAAACAAAAAATATAGCAAAGACTGACTTTATTTACTAAGGTGAAAGGTAAATACGAGGGTGGTTCAAAAGGTTCCCCGAAAAGGTGAATTTACAGGGTGGTAAATTGCTAGGCGCTGTGAAATGCCTTAAGAGTAAGTGATTTGTCGAATTAGTAAGGAAGAAAAACCAAACCAAACCTAACATTAGTCCCACTTGCTGTTCCAATTCCAATTTCGCTCTCCAGTATTAGAAAACATGAATCCAATGAATTAATTAAATTCTTGCTTTGATTAAAAAAAAATTGCCTTCCTATCGAGGTTGTCCTCTTGAAGCGGTAGCAATTTTAGTTTTGCTGTTTTGCGCATTTGTACCGTCATTTATTTCAGCACAATCAGGAGTGGGGATTCCGAAAGGAGATGTGAACAAGAGTATTGAACGTGTTGTCACCAACTTTACCATTTCAAGAATAGCGAACCCCAAATTACTCATGGCAAGAATAACAAATACAAAATTACTAGATTTACGAACAATGACCCACAAAATTACTCATGTCAAAAATAGTGAAGCCCTAAACCATTCATTCCAAGAATAACGAATTATAATTACTCATGTCACGAATAGCGAATCCAAAAATTACTTCTGTCAAGAGCATCGAACTCAAATTACTAATATCAATAATAGTGACTCTCACATTACTCATTACAAAAATACCGAACCCAAAATTACTAATGTCATGAATAACGAACACGAAATTAGGCGTCACTAATAGCGAACTTAAAGGTATTGTGTACGTTATCATGATGCCAAATAGTTAACGAAATCCAATCGGGGCATCTCCGACCCGAACTTTGCGAGGAGACGTTCGGAGACAGTGAAAAAATGCCGAAGATAAAAGAGTCCCAGTTAAAAGGAACCACGATACTTGAGGTTCTCGGGGCTTGTAGGGTGCTCAACTTTATAGAACGTGGGGGCATTGGCCACAATTGAAGCAAATGCCCTCTCTGGACGTTGGGGTTAGTAGGGCGCGCATTTTAAATTTATCAACTGTAGCATGGTTATTCCATGCGCATGCTACTTTAGGGTTGAGTACATGTGCTTTTTGGAACAATAATGTGCGCGAGTTTTACTTCCCCTTTCAATTGCACAAATTACGAAGAGCATTTTCGTGTGTTTGTGGCTGGTGGCAAGAGGAAGAAGAGCGGGTGACTTCTAGACACAAGAGGAAGAAGAGCGGGTAACTTCAAGACACAAGAGGAAGAAGAGCGGGTGACTTCTACACACAAGAGGAAGAAGAGCGGATGACTTCTAGACACAAGAGGAAGAAGAGCGGGTGACTTCTAGACCCAAGAGGAAGAAAAGCGGGTGACTTCTAGACACAAGAGGAAGAAGAGCGGGTGACTTCTAGACACAAGAGGAAAAAGAGCGGGTGACTTCTAGACACAAGAGGAAGAAGAGCGGGTGACTTCTAGACACAAGAGGAAGAAAAGCGGGTGACTTCTAGACACAAGAGGAAGAAAAGCGGGTGACTTCTAGACACAAGAGGAAGAAGAGCGGGTGACTTCTAGACACAAGAGGAAGAAGAGCGGGTGACTTCAAGACAAAAGAGAAGGAAGAGCGGGTGACTTCTAGACACAGGAGGAAGAAGAGCGGGTGACTTCAAGACAAAGGAGGAAGAAGAGCGGGTGACTTCTAGACACAAGAGGAAGAAACGCGGATGACTTCTAGACACAGGAGGAAGAAGAGCGGGTGACTTCTAGACACAAGAGGAAGAAGAGCGGATGACTTCTAGACACAGGAGGAAGAAGAGCTGGTGATTTCTAGACACAAGAGGAAGAAGAGCGTGTGACTTCTAGACACAAGAGGAAGAAGAGCGGATGACTTCTAGACACAAGAGGAAGAAGAGCGTGTGACTTCTAGACACAAGAGGAAGAAGAGTGTGTGACTTCTAGACACAAGAGGAAGAAGAGCGGATGACTTCTAGACCCAACAGGAAAAAGAGCGGGTGACTTCTAGACCCAAGAGGAAGAAGAGCGGGTGACTTCTAGACACAAGAGGAAGAAGAGCTGGTGACTTCTAGACCCAATAGGAAGAAGAGCGGATGACTTCTAGACCCAAGAGGAAGAAGAGCGGGTGACTTCTATACACAGGAGGAAGAAAAGCGGGTGACTTCTAGACACAAGAGGAAGAAAAGCGGGTGACTTCTAGACCCAAGAGGAAGAAGAGCTGGTGATTTCTAGACACAAGAGGAAGAAGAGCGGATGACTTCTAGACACAAGAGGAAGAAGAGCGGATGACTTCTAGACACAAGAGGAAGGAGAGCGTGTGACTTCTAGACACAAGAGGAAGAAGAGCGGGTGACTTCTATGCACAAGAGGAAGAAGAGTGGATGACTTCTAGACCCAACAGGAAAAAGAGCGGGTGACTTCTAGACCCAAGAGGAAGAAGAGCGGGTGACTTCTAGACCCAAGAGGAAGAAGAGCGGGTGACTTCTAGACACGGTTTGAACGCAAACTCCATTGAGATCCGGGATGGCCTGGTCGGTGGGGTGCCTGCCTCATTTGATCACAGCCAAGTCGGAATCAGGGGTTCGATCCTCGTCACCGTTCCAAATTTTTTTCCTCCACCGTTTTCTCTTCTCGCGCGTATTAGAAGTTAAGTATTAGGTACATGACACACACACACACACACACACACACACACACACACACACACGGGGTGTCAGAAGACTTGTGTGTGACGTGAGAGGGAGGTACTCTTATTTTTCTTTTTTGTTTAGCCATTTTTATGATTCACTTCGTGGTCCTATCCTTCACTATATCCACTTGGAGGGAAAATTTCATCGTTCCTTAACACAATGACCGATATTCGGAAGAATTTAGCCACTTAGAGTATATAGCGCTAGTATATAGTGAGGGATCGGATACACAAAATTATCGATGTGCTTTAGGAAATTTCCAGAAATATTACTTGTGTTGAGAAACACAAAACAACTTTCCCCCATATCTCCCTCTCTCTCTCTCTCTCTCTCTCTCTATATATATATATATATATATATATATATTTTTTTTTTTCTCTTTATCTATCTCTCTCTTTTTCTTCACCTTATTCAGTTAACTTTATTAACTACTCTCTTTTATTCCATTGTTTTTGTTCTCTCTTTTGATTAAACACAAAGTTCCAGGTACACACAAGCTGAAAGCCAACAGCCGTCGGTGCGGAAGCAGTTGTTTGTGTCAAGATTAAACAGAGGAAAACTTAAAGTCCATCACTCGCGAAACCTTCTGCATGTTCTGGTAAATTGTAGTTAAATACAAATAAATGAATCTTTTGGGACTCATCTCTTTTCACAGGGTCTTCTCAGCAAAATGCACAGAATATGAAAGACCGCTAAACCAAACACAATGAAGGGCAAAATCAATTTAACAACCATCAATCATTTCACAACCTAAAATAAGTAGCCGGCTGTTAACATTGACTGGCAACATAGCAACAACAAACTGTGACAGAACAACAATAGACCACTCCTGACGGCCCTGATAGAAATCGTAACAAACTGGTCTCTCCTCCAATTGCCAGAACAGTGAAAATGCAAACCAACCCCCAAAAAAGAACCCTTCACCACAGTCTTACTTAATCACTAAAAGGTTGAATTAGAGATTGGGGGTCAGGAGCAACTGTGGAACACCTCCTCACTCTACCAAGCCTGATGTGACAATGCCAGAACGGTTGATGTTTGGCTGTCATTACAGAAATCGAGGTGAGAATGGAGAGGAAGCCGAGGGAAGCCGAGGGAAGCCGAGGGAAGCCGAGGGAAGCCGAGGGAAGCCGAGGAACGTCACCACTGCGATATGGCGGCCGTACTGAGGAACTACGTTGGTCAGCTAGAATAGAAGCTTCCGAAAGTTGACTTAGCTGTGAAAACAAATCAGTCACTTTGGGAAGAAGCTGGGAATACTGAGAGGCGCTTATGCTCCGTGTCGCCAAAGGCGGAGGAGACAACAACAATGCCAAGTGTAGCTTTGCTAACGTTGTAATGTCATCATTTGGCCCTAAAACGAACCCATCGCCGTAGGAGGTATCCCGAATTAGATCTCACTCTGTCGGAAGGGAAGGCTCTGCCATTGTTGTAGGAATCTCTGGTGAGCCTCCCGAAACCAATGGGAAGAAGAGGAAAAGGAAGGGGCGGACAGCAGCTGCAGCAGTGGATACTAGTAGGAGTACTGAGGGCGCCTGCACGACTGAGTCGGCCACATCATTGCCGACTCTGCAGCTCGAGTGCCGCTTGAGGTGATGTGACCATTTAGGGGACAACGCCCCAACAAACCGCAGGGAAACGCGTTAGAGTAGGGAACATGCGGAATAACCCCTTTTCCCTTAAAATCCTATTGTTCAACGTCAGATCAATAAGGATACAAGTGGGACGAACAAGTGTCTGTGTTGGCTGGTGGCACCTGCATAGATATTGTGGGCATCGGAGAAGCTCGGCTTCATACAAATACTCGAGGCTTCGAGGGCGAGTTTGTGATCCCGGCTATGCGATGTTCTACCGCGATCGACCATGTCGCGAGAGTAGCAGAGTAATGATCGTTTACCTAACCAAAGGCAAAAAATATTCCTCCTTTAACTAACCAAAGGCAAAGAATATTCATAGTTTAACTTACCATAGGCAAACAAACCGAGGTAAACCGTACTCATAGTTTAATTAAACAAAGACAAACAATATTCAGCGTTCAACCAAACCAATTGCAAACAATATTCATAGTTTAACCAAATTCTTATTGACAAAAGTTGCCCCTGGCTTAGGTCGATCCTTTAGGTTGCACTTCCACTAACTCCGCCACCCGGGAGGGGAGAGGGGGGCCTTTCTTCCAGGGACCCAGGTCTCCCTTTATCTTCGGACTTTGTCTCTTTGGCTCGGGTGTTCAAATGTGTCTGTCGTTCATGGCATGAAAATGTGCTGAACTGTGTCTGGCTCCTAGTTGCAACTGGGGCAGATGTATGTGCCGTGAACCCAGTGTGGTATTTGTATGTGTTTAGTTTTGAGTGTTCACCACACCGGAGCCTTGTCAGGATGACCCGTGTGAATCGCAAGGGGGGGGGGTGAAATGACATTGAGAGACTGATATTGACTCAGAGATTGGGTACCATGCTATTGTATAGGTGTGTGAATAATTTCGTGGGTAATTGGTGAATGGTTATGGTGTTCCTTGAGTATCTCGGTATGATGTGGGTTGGATGATGACCCGACTCTTGCATGTAAGGACATGGGTATCTCGGGGTGCACGTACGTACTGACCTCTCTCTACCTTGTAACCATCGCTCACCTAGTAAATAAGGCGTTTGATTTCCATGCCCAGGTACTGGGTTCGATTCCAGGGAAAGCACAGTACTACCATTCTGTCTGGACATCCTCCCCCAGCGAATACTGGCCACTAGTGTCGACAGGCTTGCCAACACTTGTCATTATGACCTTTATGTAAATTTCATTATCTTGTTCAGACTTCGTCCACGATTTAAAGGGGTGGGGGCAATTAACTAAGGAACTTAACTCCCTATCTTTTCAATACCTTTTTCCTTTTACTATGAGCGAATAAATGGTAAGTAATCTGTGCCAGCGATTTTTGGTTATCTACAGAAGCCAACCGCTATTATTTAGGTGACAAGTAGATACATTCATTCTAGTGTAGGTGAAACATACTATGAAACACCATTGTACAACAACAACCCGAAATACAACGTCACCAAGGGTAAAGAAGTGTCCTCAAGAGCAATCTGTACAAGTAAAGCAGACACTCGAAAGTGCAACTGAGGGCAAAGTTCTTGCACCAAGTGAACATAAGTACTTTCTAAATTAACCAGGTACAGATAAACATTCCTCAAGTTGACCAATTGAATATAGCCCCTCCCCAAACTGCCCAAGTAAAGATAAGCACCCCTGACGACCACTAGCGAGGATAGATATTTTAAAATTAAACAATCAAAAATAAACACTCCCCAGCTTGATATAGGAAAGAAAAGCAACCCCGACGCTCAATTGTAAATACACCCTGAATCAAGCTAATAGCTTGTTAGGGAAACTTGGTATTTCTCGGTTCTCTGTAAATCAATTTCGATTAAACTTTTCCACGCTGGTTTGCACAATATGGCAACACTAGTGTTATGTTTTCATTATGCTGTGTTACGTTCTTCAATATTTAGTTCAGATTCGTCTTTTATGGGGTGAACGACGCTAATAGCATCTATCGTCTTTAAGAACATTGGAATGTCGCAGAGGCCTCAAGGATAAAAAAATAGTCTTTGATCATCAAGGAAGGTGCTGGAGACACCTCTGCTCATGTCATTGCGGAGAAGTTAGTTCGCCATGTGGACAAAGTTAGACTATTTCTAGAGGAACTTTCGCTACAAAAGAAGCGATTTGAATGTGGGACATCCAAGACTGTGACAGCTAGGGATTTCAGGAATATTGAACGCCAGTTACGTGGAATCCCGGACAAACAAGCAAAGTAATTTTGCACCGCCATTGGTCGTTTCCATGTACTGAAGACAACCAGGAACCGTATCCCAGGAACCATGGCTTCTGTGCAAGCCCCCTTGAAACTGCCTGCTTTAAAGCCCTGTCACTTGACTTTAAGGCTTCAATGGGCCCAGAAGTGAATGATGTTTGCCATGAGTTGTGTTTTCTTTACTGATGAGACCAGGGCGACCCTTGACCGTCCTGACGGTTGAGCAAAGGGTTTGCTCTATTTCGAAGATGAGCGTTACCAACGTTTGCGACGTCAACAGCAGGGAATAGGACGGATGCTGTGGGCAGGTATATTGGAAACAGACTTGTTGGCCCTGTCAAGGTGCCCGATGGGGTTTAAGTGTCCGCAGTCGCTTATTGCAATCTCTTGAATGATGTCTTGGATCTCTCGCTAGATGACATACCGTTTTGACTTCTAAGGACTCTAGTTTTCATGCATACAACGCTCCATCCCACTCAGCCAGAACCACCCAAGCGTTTCTAGGCCCTTACAGCATACAAGGTGACACTTTGATGGTGTTACCGCTAACCTTTCCTGATCTCAATCGAATAAAAAAATTGTCGTCCATCATTAAACAAGATGTTTATCTCGATGGACGGCAATTTTCGTCTAAAGAAATCTAATAGGTATCTACCAAAGCTGCAACAAAGACAGACTGTGAGGGTATGGAACGTACATACTCGCATGTCGCCAGGCGTTCGTGGGAACGAAAGATATTTGTCGTTTGAGTTGACCTTCGTCTCCTCCCATCCCCATTCCCCGACATTCTACTGCCCTCCTCCGCCTTTCCCTTGACCTAAGTCGTTATCCGTGCCAAACTTCCCCAACAGGCGACAAGAAGTCTGACGAAAGAAAGTCTATCTCACAGAGAAGCCTAAATTATATTTGCCTTCTTTGTGATGCCATCGAGATTGTCCAGAAGGCGCCGCGATAAGCGAATTGTCGTATAGGGAATCTCTCTCTCGATTTCACACAGTCCGCGGTATAAATGACAACGTTGTTCATCCCTTGCCAGAAGTGTTCCAGACCTACTCGCGTAACCCTCACGTTGAATGAGAGTCGCTACCGTAACGTATCGACTGTCAACGTGACCCGCTGAGTTAACTTGGTCGCTGTCTCAAATAGTTCCTGAGGCAAATCCCGCCCCGCAGAGTCTGTGACTAGAAGAATACGCTCTGTTGCTCAACGTAACTTGAAAAAGAAAAAGGAACAACCAAATAGTTACTGGAAGTAACTATTTGTTAGTGTCACATCCAGTTAGGAGTGAACTAACCGGAACTGCAGTCAGCAGCCCAGAACCCGTCGTCTTATCCCCCCTCTTCCCGAGAACTCGTGTTAACGCCACCGGAACTACCCCGTCTTGACCAGAGTAGTCGTCTCTCCAATCCATCACAATTAATGGTAATCTGTAAACCCAGTGTCCCTCTATTCTTAAATTACCTATTTAATTAACAGTGATTGATACTCCCATTGAGTCATTATAAATCTAGACGCTTAACGTCAGTGTTATCCTCCCCTCCTTTTTTAAAGAGATTCAAGTGAGTCATTTCCTGATATTATTATTTATAATTGCTGTTAACCCGGACTAACCCGTGTTTAATATTTAATCCTTATTTACCTAAATGCCCGTTTAACTATTGCTACTAATTATTATTTTGATGTAAAGTAAAGTTTATTTTTGTACGTGTGTTTATTTGTGGCTCCTCCTTTTTGACGTACCCTCAGCAAGACTTTAATTAAGAATCCCTTCGGCTAATTTATTCAACCTGTATTATGCACTCTTAGAATTTAACAATCACAAACCTCTCCCCAGTAACAAGTGGGACTTTTATAGTGAGAATCCTGGCCGTGGAACAACCAGTCTCTAACCAGCCTTCGCACGTTCAGTAGGAATTAAAGCCTATATATATATATATATATATATATATATATATATATATATATATATATATATATATAATGATCGTAGATTGAGTCATAGGGTCTCAATAACATCGATTCAAACAAAAGTGGTGTGTCCAGATCAAGAATTAGAATAATTATTGGACCGGACTATGAGCAATTCTACGACACAGACCAACCTGCTACTATTAAGAAAATGGAAGATTTCATACATGATACGGTTTTTAAACTGATGCGTCGAACTGGCAATAATGTGGACATATAATTTATAAGGTCCATCACTTGTGTATTATAATTATGGTTATCTGTTAAATATATATCAAGTTATGCCTATTGTGAATAATTATCGTTTGTTTTTTTCCAAAATATGTCTAGATGAGCTCTTTTCATTTAAAAGCAATTAACGTGGTTTATCCCTAAAACGACAAAACGGGAATAAAAATTGAAGGACGAAACACAGCATAATGAGAACATAACATTGGTGTGACCATATTGTGTCGACTTCCGGGGAAAAGTTTCATCAAAATTGATTCGCAGAGAACCGAGGTATCCTAACTTTCCCTACCAGTAAATATAATCTCTCCCCAAAATAACCAGGGAAAGATAAGCACTCCTAAACGACGACTACTACTACTACTACTATAATTGAGCATTCCTCATATTAACCTAGCAATGATAAACACTCCCAAAAATAACCAAGTAAATAAAACTAGTCCCAAAACCGACCAAGAAAGAAAAGCACACCCACGTCCGCTAGTAAAGATGAAACTCCCAAAATTAACCAAGTAAAGATGAACCACAAATTTCATTAGATAAAAATAAGCACTACCAAACGAACACTAGTAAAGATATAAAATTTGATCAAGTAAAGATAAGAAGTCCCACATGACCACTAGTACAGTAGAGAGCTCCCCGAATTAACCATGCAAAGTGAACCATCCCAAATTTAATAAGAAAATATAACCGCTCTCATAACTGACCGTCTCGCCAAATGAGAGGCAGGTCTCGTAAACAAATTAGAGATCGGTCTCATTACCAAATGAGAGGTAGGTCTCGTAAGCAAATTAGAGACCGGTCTCATCACCAAATGAGAGAGAGGTCTCGTGACCAAACGAAATGAGAAGTCATCAGAGGAAACCAAGCTGAGATCTCTTGGAAACGGAGACAAGACACTCAGCTTCTTATACAGGTCTATCCCTCCTCCCCCCCCCCACCTTCACACACAAATACAGCATATATTCTTCTATCCTAGAACCTGACGAAGGGGTATCTATATCCACACGATCCTGATGTGGAGCTGGTGCTCTACCCTCTGGGTTGGTCACACAAGGTTTTCTGTTCGTTAGTCAGTGTCTCCCCCAC
Source organism: Ceratothoa steindachneri (assembly GCA_963969495.1). Lineage (NCBI taxonomy): Eukaryota > Metazoa > Arthropoda > Malacostraca > Isopoda > Cymothoidae > Ceratothoa > Ceratothoa steindachneri. The sequence goes on from OZ018323.1 coordinate 3,873,653, forward strand.
CCCCTCTCTTCTCCAGTTCTTGTCCTTCTGATCTAATTATCCATTCGACGATCTCGTTCAATATGAAAAGGGGGCGAATCGCCGAACTTCTTTCTCTGTCTGCTCTGATGGTTAATATTGCCTGCGAATCAATAATCTAGGAAGCACAAAGGTATTCAAACTTTGTGTAGAAGAGAGAATCCAATCAAAGGAAAATCAAATCAAGGCAGAATCGTATCAAGGCAAAATCAAATCAAGGCGGAATTGAGTCAAGGAAGAATGGAATGAACGGAGAATTGACTGAAGTGAGAAGCGAAGCAAGGCAGAATAGAATTAAGGCAGAATCGAATCAAAGGATAATCGAATCAAAAGATAATCAAATCAGGGGAGAATTGAATCAAAAGAGAATCGAATTAAGGCAAAACCGATTCGAGGAGGAATCGAGTCAAGGCAGAATCGAATCAGGAGAGAATTGAATCAAGGGAGAATCAAATCGAGTCTAGGCAGAATCGAATCTAAGGATAATCGAATCAGCGAAGAATTGAATCAAGGGAGAAGAAATGAATCCCGGCAAAATCGAATCGAGGCGGAATCGAGTCAAGGCAGAATCGAATCAGGGGAGAACTGAATTAAGGCAAATTCGAATCAAGAGAAATTCGAATCAATGGAGAATCAGTCTTGCCTTGAAATATATATTAATTATTTTTCTCCGTGGAAATAATACCAAATGGGTCTTTAAGGAATTAAATTGGGTAAATATGTAGATTAGCGGCCCGGCCGAAAAAAAATTTGTGTGTAAATATTATCGTTCACTAGTGTCGGAATATTCATGCGCGTTTGAGTCTTTTTCGAATTATTATTCTATAAACAATTAGGATTATATACTGGGGGCTGTGCCCCCCAGACCCCCCCAATTTAATGAAACTCAGGATCATCGTAGTGTAGTCCCCCCATTGTGTTTACCCCCACACGAGCCGTCAACTTAAATGTACTCCAAAAACGTGAAACATTTTGGAACACGGACGAAATAGTACGTCCCATCGTTCGCGCCGATAATCTACATATTTACCTTAAATTGAATTTAAAATCCTAAAAACTATTACTATTTTTACACAAGAAAAGTTGTAGCAAAGTCGAGAGAGTTGTGATATTTCCACACCTCTTCTAAATTTTCTGGTGCAAATTCACTCATTGGTTTTCGCCACCAAATAAAAACTGTCGAAATTTGCTTATTTGGTCACTATTAGACGATGGTCACCATCGTCTAATTTGGCAATTGCATAAAAAAAGAAATTTTAATTGAATTAATATTTTTTAAAGGGAACCGGGTGAATAATAAATGGGTGGCAAACTACGGAGGCGAATAGGCTTGCTCTCGAACTATTACTGTGCTTCGTCTTTATTGCCACTCAATGTTAAATTTCCTTTAATATCCAGTTTCTCCATTTCTATTTTTATTATAATAAAGGTTTTATGCAATGGAGAGGCAGTGATGGTCTTCTTTATTAACATTTCAAAGTATCGAATATAACTTTAGTAAAGCGTTGGTAAGCAGACCAGGCTCCGTGGATATCGCTCCGCCCCCTTTACTTTGTTTTCCACCAATCCGTTATGCCTTTCTAGTACATCTGCCAATAAATGATAATAAACACAAATCTCCTCACGCCCATAGTCTTCTAACTCCGCCCTCTTGTTTCAGAAGTAGATTTCGCTTCTATGATTAGTCGAGAGGTAACTGATGGGCGGAGTCACTGGCTGTGTCATGTCACTGTTTTCTGACCAAAGACAACTTGTGTAATTTGAGAAGAGTATTTTTTTAACGTTGAAATACTATATGTCCATGATTATAATTGAAAGCAAGCATTTAATTAGGCACAGCACACCTGTCTCACCTGTCTAACACCTGCTGGGGAAGAATGTAAAGAAGGGAACGCTATAGCGCTTTTCTTTCTTACTCTGCCACTTTCAAAATGTCTTAGTTCGTATTGTTACATGTCTTTCCAGTCATTTATTCTCATTTTTGCACAGGGTTATTGTTAATAACATTTTCCCTAGGGATTATATTTTACTCGTTCTCTAAATTTGGGGTCATTTTTTTTCATCTGCCGCCACAGTTTTGAGTTTATAGATTTCAGAGCTTCTTGTCCTTATTATGTATGTATTTTTTAGCTCTCGAGAGCATTCAGACGGACGAGGTTTCTCTTGGTATTCTTGTTCTTTCGGTTTTCTTGTAGTTTTTCCTCCTCTAAGCTTTAATAGATCAAATTGTTCTTGTTTTTTGTTTGTTGTTTTCAAAGCTCTTTATAATCCTCATATTTATATTAATTTGCTTCTTGTTTCGCCGCAATGGCTTCTATACACCCATCCCTTCGTTTATATTTTTCTTTAAAAAATCCTTCACAACAATTCAAAACAAGACAAAAAGTTGATTGAAAGAAAAATTAAAAATGACGCCTATTATGGTAGGAGCAAAAGCAAGTGTGATTGGTCCCCCCCCCCAAGGATATGCACTACGGAGGGAGTAAGATTTATTTTCAATCTAAGATAAGATCCTGGTGAAACCATCAATGGCTTGCTCAGTGTTCACCGAATCCAAAATTGAGAATAATGATAAATAGATAATAAAAATGCGGAATAATTAGTAAGTGTCGTTAGCCCGTGGAAGTGGGAGACGGTAACAAACCGGGAGGAACAGGTTGATGCAAAACCAGAGACAGAAAAATCTCGTTATCACCCAAGCAGGTTTCACAAAGTGACTCTGGTTCTTGAACTACTTTATGGGATGGAGGGAGAAAATGAAGTTGGAAAGAACCTTTATGGGTTCTGTGGCGAAACAAAATACCACACACAGTCTTGTTGGCTTTATTTACTACTTTACCACAATGAAAGATCAGGGAAATAAACAAATTATATAGTTCATAGAAAGCTGATTTCCCTCAAGGTTCAGGTGTATTCTGTACCTCTCTTTCTACACATGGAGTGAATTAAATATTTAGACAAAGTAGAAAGTAAAGGATAGAACCCCGAATAGATAGTGAAGAGCAATAAAAAGGTGACCAATGTGCTATGGTAGCAGAACTCGAAAGCATATAGCATACCTTAGAAGACTTAATTCAAATTCCACCACGAATAAAGGACTTATATAGGTTCTTACAGGCATTTCTGGGCTAAATAAAAGAGAGAAAAAGACAAGGTAAAATAATGAATCGCATATTCAATGAATATTCAAAAAGAAATATTGGAGAATATTAATTCACGTCCTATGTACCTGCGACCCTCCTGGGAACAAACTCGGATATAAATAGGTACAAGAGAACTATGGCCGCGTGGAGTACAAGACAATCAAATGAAAAGTGCTCTGGCACAAAAGGCCTTGCAGCACCACAAAAGCGGACAAAGACTTTTGAGATGACTTCCCTTTGTCCAAGTCTCTCGAACCAGATTTTTGTGGTGACTTCGAACCCCGACGACAAATGAAGCTCAGTTTCGACGGACTCCAAAGTCATCATCGTTCGCAAACAACCATTATAACTAATAATAACAACCACTAAAATAATAATGATAAAAGTGATAATAGAGCAAATAAAAAATAACAATAGAAACGATAGCACCTAATAATAATGATAATATTAATTCGTCGGACTCCCAAGTCATCGTTCGTAGATAACCATTTAGCCAATATTATAACAACAACAATAATACTAATGATAATAATACTGATAATATAACAATGAAAGAATAAATGAAAATAATCGAACCTAATAATAATGATATAATATTAATAATACAAATAAAATGATAATAATAACAATACAAATACTTCCAATAAAATAATGGTGTTGATGATACTAATGACCATAATGATACTATTAATGAAAATAGGTCGGGATAGCAGCATCTAAATGGGCAGGGTCAGGGTCTGCCCGAAATTGCAGGCCGGCGACTATCCTCAAATTAGCGTCGATTAATGCCAGAGAAGACGTGTCGCTGTCGTCTCGCGGTCCACGACGCAGCGGACCGTCAGCGGTGATCGACGAGGACACGCGGGGCCACTCGGGGCCACTCGGGGCCGGCCTGATAACGCGGTGAGCCATCGGGTCCCGCCGGCGAGCGCGTCACCCAGCATCACACGAGTGACTGCTCTGGGACGCGATTACGTCCGCCGAGGGAATCCACCCGTCCTGCTTACCCACATCGTCACACTCATACCCCCCCCCCTAACCCCCTCCCACCAGGCACCCAGGGTGCTTCACTCCACTCCTAAGTCGTTTCGACGAAGTGGACGTTCACGAACAAGCGGGAGGGAGGGTATATAAGCCCTGCCATTGGTGGTGGGGCTCTGCTCAAGTCTTGCTCGAGGGAGTAAGAGCAAGCCTCTGGGGCTAAGGGGGAGGGGGGCTGGGAGGGTTGGTGTAACATGCCGTATACTATCAATTCCAGGATAGGTTCTGGCCCCCACCACTCGATAAGGGGCATTTTATTGATTACATTTTAAGAATTTCTGCACCATTCACTCAAATGACTTTTGCGTTTCTTTTTCCTGTGGGTTACACTCCCCTCCCTTCCGCTCCTACCAGTTACGATTGATATCTGCTACTACACACGTTATCATCTTTTTTATTACACCTGTCCTATGTCATCATCTTATTATCTCCCGGTGGGTGAACATGACCCTGCGCAGGGGGTGTCGGGTGTAGCCTGGACAACCATGCTACAAGTGACATCTGGGGGATTGCTTGGCTCCAGCAGGTGGATCAGCAGCCATATTCTTCCACACATTCTTTCTTCTTCCATCTTCACCACTGGTGGAGATACCCTCGTTGGTTTTCGCTTCTTAGGTTTAACTAAGTAATACAAATAATAATAATAATAAAAGTTAACATTCCCTTGTTAGTTCTAGCAAATGTGTCTCCCAAATTCCACCTGGGTGGAATTAGGGAGAGCTGTCAAATCCCCATTTCCACTCTTCCATGCATACAAATTGAACATTTGCCGACCGAAAGCATCCATTTGTAAATCCTCTTTCCACCTTAACAAAAGTTAAGCCACATCGGGTGAGGTTAGTCGTCGGATGGAGTCTAGATTTAGGTCGACTTGCTTGGTTTGGTAGCAACGACTCTAGGCACACGTGGTTCAGATCCCACGGTAAACAGTAAACCTTAATGAGGAAGACTTAGAAAACGAATGGCACGCGGGGGTTATAACCCCCCCCCCCCCCACACACACACATCCCACTCCCTTCCAGACCCAGAGCAAAAGGAATCCTTGCCCTTCACCTACCTCACTTAGAAGACCAACTCCCTTCACCTGCGTGTTCATACGTCGAAAGCTGTACATCCATTTCCATATATATAACTACTCTCCCGTAACCTCGCTACCACAACATCGTTGGGCGCGAACGCGCGTCCCTCCACAACAAAGGCGCCACATCTTTGTTTGGGTGTCGCACTGAACCCGCATCCTGTCACCCGATGGCTCAAATGGACAAACAACCTCCTTATTTAGGGTTTAATTTCCACTACACCACCTCATTCAATTCATTTCCGATATAAATAAAATGATTAATTACTAGTTTATGCAGGCGCCCACTGATTAGGGTAATTGCTCCAGGGAAGAGGGGGTAATAGGCGGTAGACGTTCGCAAACAAGTATGTACAAATATACATGAAATGAAATTTTGACATTACTTGGTTGACTTCAGTGATTAACTTGATGGTGTGGCGGTGGGTTTGGAAAGATTAAATTGCAAGGTTGATCCGATGGTTTGGCTGGAAGTGTTTGGATAGGTTGTGCGATTGGCCGACTGAATTGGAGGTTTTGGTTTGAGGTTTGTTTCGATCATTTGGATGTGTGTGTGGAGTGGGGGTGTGATTTGATGGTTTGGTTGATGGTTTGGTGGTTAGTTTGTAAAGATTAGATTGAAGACGTTCCTGTAATTTGAGTGAAAGTATTTAGATAGGTGATGTTTTGATGGGCTAGATTGAGGGTTTGTATCTGACGTTTGGTCATATGGCATGGGAGGAAGTATTTGGATAAGTAGCCTAATCCGATGGTTCATGTTGATGGTTCACCCCCAAAATGATGGCGCAATTGGCTACTTTTTAATGATCATTTTTTTTCGTTTGTTTCCGGAGGGTTCTCACCCACCCTCTAGTTCCTAGAGTGGCGCTGAAAGAGATCAATTGTGGCAATGCTTTTTCATTTTGTTTTATTATGGCAATCCTTTTTCGTCCTCGATTAATTTTTGATTTATTATGCCTGTTCTTCCTATTCTTTTCTTGAGTTTTTTGTATGTCTCCATTCTTTCTCCACCATTGGATTACTCCTAATTCCCTTTCTTCTCGATAAAAGATCGTTTGGATCAATGATCTGAGTTCTTTAAGGTTTAAGGCAGCCATGTTGTATGGTCTAGTTTTACGACCGAGGCAACTGGTTTGATGTCTAATCAGACTACCATCCAATCGCCCAACCATCACAAATGTTGCTTAACTCATCTCAACTTCCGTAGCGGATGTAGATCGGGAAGTAATTTGTTAGACCATAAGCTTTTGATAGAATGTTATGATCTGTATTGACGGTTTTAATGGTTAGGGTGAGCGATCGTGTAGAACGTTTGGTATGTTATTCCTAGCTTGGTTTTGATGGTTGATCGTTGGCTTAGTTCAGTAGGTGGATAAGTTAAGTCTCATGTAAGGGGTGGTTGTGGTTTAGAGTTTAATTCTTTGCTCAGGCAGGTAACGCCATTCCCTCTTGGCCAGGACGACCGACTCCACCGAACAATAAAACCAACATAAAGTTAAACATGACGATCGCTGGTGAACACGAGGGTAACAAGAACTGGCCGTATTTTGGGAGTGTTTTGCCCCCAATCAACGATCAATTAGGAACCTTCTCACCTCCAGGGGAAAAGGGGACCCGTTCTGCGTCAGGGGTATGTGGATACAAATACACATCGGCAGGAACAGATGTGTTTGTATGTTGTGCTGTGAAAACTGTAAATGAAAGAAAGCGGTGTTGTGAGTGACTAATGATATGTGTAAGATATACCTACCCCCGTGGGATTAACACATGGCGTTCACCAATCGGTAGTCGAATCTTTACGTGCGTTGACATTCGTATCCGTTCTCACTGGGTTGAACCCAACACCTTGACGATAGAAAGACAACGCCGCACCCACGAAACGAGCGAGATCTTTTTGTGTGGTTGTTTGGCTGCTATTTTCTTCTTACTTCCTACACACATCTTTTTTGCTCATTACCGAGGCCAGTGCTCATTTCCGATGTCATAGCTGATTACCGATATCCGTCTTCATTGCCGATTTTTGTGCTAATTGCTGATTCCAGTGCTCATTACCGATGTCAATGCTTATTACCGAGGTCAGAACTGATTACTGATGTCAATGTTCATTAACGATGTATGTGTTCATTACTGATGCTAGTACTCATTACCAATGTATATGCTTACTGCCGATGGCAGTGCTCATCACCGATATCATGCTCATTATCGATGTTAGAGCTGATTAATGATACAAGTGCTCATTATTAATGTCAGTGCTCGTTACCGATGTCATTGGTGTTCTGTCCTCTGAGCTAGAGAGGCACGAGACACCTCGTCCCCCCCCCCAAGTTAATGCAGCGAAATTTCATATTGCATCGCCGTTTAATTTTTTCGTCCTTTTTTATTCCTTTCATTGGCCACTTCTTTTCGCCTCTGCCTTAGTAGGTGAGCGCTACGTTTCATGTTCTCTTCCACTAAACATTTCTTTCAATCCACCGTCACTCCCCCTGTCGCATCCATCATCAATCCTCTTTTCCATTCCTTTCTGAGGTGCCACCAACAGTGTTTTGATTGTGTGAACAATTTCGTCCCCCCCAACCCCCTCCGAACCCTGCGATGCTATGGTGATCAATAAAGAAGAGGAGCTATTGTTGACGATCACAAATATATATTTAAATAATTCGCAGCTCCAATGGAGGAATTATTATTCATCGGTAGAAATGTCGTCTATAAAATCAGTTGTGCGCTAAACGAGTTCCCGTTAGCGCATTATGTCTTCAAACAAAGCTGCCAATTTTGCGCTTAATTGCGCCCAGAGAAAAGGCAGATAAATCGCCGCGGGCGGGTAATTATTTTAATAAAATTAGAAAGAAACAAGGGCGGTGGGAATTCTGAAAGGGGGTGGGGGTGAGGGAAGAGAAAGAGAGAATATATATATATATATATATATATATATATATATATATATATATATATATATATATATATATATATATATATATATAAATACATTTAGTTAACGCAGGTTAATAAAATTTACAACGCCTGTAAATAAATTTATGTAATAAATACAATGTAATGATCAGAAAAGTAAACTGGTGAACAGGAAAGAAATTAGGAGTATAATGACATGAGTTAAATTTGACAACGCAAAAGTTTACAACACATTCATATAAACATGGTTTAGTATTGATTGCGGGTTATTGTCAATTTCATCTTGCAGATGCTTTGAGAACTCTCTTGCGATCATTTTTAGGTGCTTGGACTGATTTTGTTTCATTCTTCCAAAAATATTTTCTTTAAATCAGATGTTACTTGTATCTCGCTTCTAGACCATGACTTTTAATTCCTTCCACAGATTTTCGATGGGATTCACGTCAGGAGATTGACTTGTCCACTCCAAAACATTAATTTCACCTATATGCAATCCATTTCTTACTTTGTTTTGCTGCATCTTGGTTTCAAGATGAGAGAGCTAATGCTAGATAACAAATTTCTTTAAAAAATTCCATTGTACATTTCACCGTTCATTTCTCCTTAGACTACTCCCATTTTTCCAACCCTTAATGAGCAAAAATAACCCCATACCACTGATCCACCCCCGAACTTGACTGTATGGATCGTATCTTTGGGCGCGTGAGCTCCACCCTTTTTTCTTCAAACCCTGATGACTATTTTCGTTTCATCACACCAAAGGAATTGCTTCCAGAACTTTGTCGACTTATTATATGTTCATTTGCATACCTTAACTCCACTTGTTTCCAGATCATATTGCAGATCTTTAAGAGTAGTCTGTGGTTTATCACAAACTGTTCTAGCAAGTTTTCGAGCTGCACGTTCCGTTAACATCCGAGGGTGACCTGAACGATTTAAAGGATGAATTGAATCACGATGCTTCCAGTTGCACAGTATGGTACCAACTAAATTAAGATGTATTTTGGGCCGTACAGAGAAATCTTTCTGTACAACTTATGAAGGGCTACAATGCGTTAAAGAAGATCTTGACTGATGCGATTGTGTTTAGCTATGATGATGATGCTTGCTTGCTTAAGGGAGTCCATCGTAATCTGATGATGACCTTGTGTCTCAGCGTAATCTTCTTTGATGGGAGCGACGATGACTGAGAAGACCAATACGGGATCTGCACTGCCGTCCACAGATGTTGCACCGGATGTCAGGGTCGCACGGTGAAGGCTGTGCAGCCCTCTCATGTCTCTCCTCTGGACGTCTAATAAGGAAATTCTTCCGTTGCTGTTCAAAGTTGTTTATTCCTTCACGGCATCTTGTCCTCCATAGTGTCCTATCCGAGGCTAATGTTTTCAATTCACGTGGGTTGATATTTATGTTGGGCAAGGCCTGTTTTACATTATCTTTATATATCTTTTTCTGACCACCAGTACTTCTAACACCATGTTATAGCTGTCCGTACATTATTTTTTTGGCATTCGAATTACACGCCCGATCCATCTCACCTGGTTTTCCAACAGTATACACTCGAGACTGGTGATTCCAGCACGTGTCAAGACCGTTGTATTTGGTATTCTATTTTGCAACGTTATCCCCAGAATCCTTCTTAAACATCTCATATGGAATTTTGCGAGCATCCTCATATGTTATCTGTACAATGTCCATGCCTCACAACCATATGGCAGTATGGACAAGCATACAGCTCTATAGACTGAGACCTTCGTTTCCAATTTTAAATTATTTGTTAGGCGCGCACTCTCAGTCTTCCAAAAGCAGATGATGCCTGGTTTATTCTACTTTGTATTTCTTTGTCTATGGTGCAGTTTGTAGACAGAATACCGCCCAGGTACTTAAAATTGGGGACAGCTTTTACAGGGTTTTCATTTAATGCAGTGACGGGCACGTTATTAGGTTATTCATCACACTGGTACATGATTTCTGTCTTGTTGTAGTTTATTTCTAAACCTAGCTGATGGTAAACTGTATGTATTAGTCCAAGCATTCGTTGTAGTGACTGTTGATCATGGACAACAAGAGCGCAATTATCTGTATATTGGAGTTCCAGCACACATTCTTGTTGTGTCCTTGTATGGGCCTGTAAGCGTTGCAGGTTGAAAACACTGCCATCAAGTCTATAAAGAATTTTTATCCCATCTTGAGGTTCAAGCAGATTGTGGTTTAGTTGGGCGGCTGCTGCCATGTAAATGTTAAGTATTACCGGAGCTAGGACCCAGCCTTGTCAGATCCCAACATTTACTGGAAATGGCTCTGATTCTGCACCAGTCATCACAACACGACTCATTATCCCATCATGGAAGGCTTTGATAATGTTCAAGAATTTCTGAGGACATCCATATTTCCTTAATATTCTCCAAAGCAAGTCCCTATTCACTGTATCCAATGCTTTGGAGAGGTCGATAAATGCAAAACAGAGATTTTGTTGTTGCTCTCGGCTTTTCTCTTGAAGTTGCCTCGCAGCATAAATCCTATCAACTGTGCTCCTCTCCATGCGGAAACCACATTGAGACTCAGGACCTACTCTGTCAATAAGATGCTGATAAATTCTGAATAGTATGATTCTTGACAGAACCTTCCCTGCCACTACTAGCAAATATATTCCTCGGCTGTTCCCACAGTCTGCATGGTCGCCTTTGTTCTTATATATAGATATGATATTAGCATCTTTCCAATCCTTTGGTACGTCTTCTTTTTGTCAGATGAGGGCTATTAGATCGGATAGCCTATGTATTAATGTTCTGAGGGGACTCCATCCAGGCCTGGTGATTTGTGGTTCTTTAAACTTCCGATTGCTCTTTTAACTTCTTCTATTGTATGCTCAGCATCCAATTCATTTATTGTTGTGTAATCTTGTAGTAGGTTTAGCGCTGTTGGGTCAGTATGATTGCATGTATTTAGGAGTTGGCTATAGTGTTTTTTCAATCTTGCAACAATTTCATCTCTTCCAGTGTATAGTGTGCTTCCATAAGCTGATATAACAGGTGTTATTTTGTGAGAAAATGGGCCGTATACTTATTTTAACAAATCATAGAAGTTGTGGCTGTTTTGCATGTCAGCTGATCCTTGTATTTCCCTGGCTTTTTCAATCCACCACTTTTTTTGCATTTCTCTTAAGGCTCTCTGTGTCTCATCCCGAATTAGTCTTCATTTTTGTAATGAAAACTGAGATCTCCTGTTATCCAAGTATGCAGAATGGGCGTCATTTCTCCTTTTCAGTAGTGTTTTTATATCTTCAGAGCTCTCGTCAAACCAGTCTTGAATTTTTCGCGTGGCGAAACCAAGAGTATCCTTTGCTTCACTTGATATGGCATTCCTGAATTGTTTCCAGGCATCATTAACGGTGCCCATTTCATTGAACGGCGGGAGCACGTTTAGCCTGCCACGTATTTTTTGTAGCTAGTGCAGTTTTTGTCTGTGGATCTGTTATTGTTTTGCATTTTAATTTCTTATGAGGGGTTCTGCGTCGGCAGTGAGGTCGAATTCGTAGCTGAAGGACAGATCTGAGCAGCCTGTAGTCGGTCCAAAATTCGGCTTCGCGCATCGCTCGTGTGATTAATACGTCTTTTTTGTCCTGTTGTTTAATAATCATATAATCCATCATGTGTCAATGTCTAGATCTTTGATGCATCCATGTGCCCTTGTATATATTTTTCATCAGAAATATGGTGTTGGTAATTGCAAGGGAGTGTTCTGAGCATAGCACAGGAAGGCGATGTCCATTTTCATTCATTTATCCAATACCATAATGCCCAAGTACTCTTTCCTACACATCATGTTCCACACCAACGCGGGCATTTACATCTCCGAGAAGGATTATCTTGTCATTTTTGTCTACCAGCTGAAGATGTGCAACAAGCTAGTCATAAAAGGAGTCCTTATCCTATTTGGTACTATTTAGAGTAGGTGCGTAGCAGCTAAATTTGTGGTATATCGTCCCTCAGGTAAAGGATTTCTCCATTTCATCATACGTGCATTTATTGCTATCGGTGTATTAGTGATTTATTGCAATATACGGTTTATACGGTTTTTGATAGCGAAACCAACTCTATGGTTGCGTCGCTCCGGAGTTGAGTAGCCTATCAAGTAGAATGTGTAGCCGCCACCATCCTCCACCAAGGAACTTTCGTTGGGCAGCCTTGTTTCACTCAATGCTGCAATATCAATGTTATATCTCTGAAGTTCAAGGGCCACCAGAGGTGATCTCCACGGGGGGTCGATTGTCATTTCCATCATCTTCTGGTCCCTCCATTTTTGTTTCTTATTCTTCGGCCACATTTATGGGGTGACCTGACGAGCGTGGCCACCTGCCCGGTTAAGGGTGAAGCAGACAATTTGGGGGTAACCTTTTCTATGCCTCTTCCCCGTGTAGGGCTAATGAGTGTGGTCCTAAAGAAGGCTTATCAGTCGCGCAGAGAGACGCCGAACACATCGGCTGCCTCGTCCCTGATAGTGAGCGACCATTAGCTCCATGCCACCAGACATGTAGACTACCAGCTAGGGACCGCCAGTCGCAGCCACAACCTGTCCCCGTCACCAGTCATCCATCGCCGCCGGACTACGCAGGTAAGGCACAAGCACCTGCACTAAAAGTTTGAGTGGGTAAGGAGGCTTGAAATCTTCAGACCCACTATCTTGTCCACCAGCCCATGGCCCCAATGACAAGGAGAACTAAGACAATTGGGATAAGCTAGTAATTGCAGAAGGTTGCCGATAGTCAAGGAAGTAAGTATCCTGGCGTCGTCTTTATGCATTCCTCTGGGGCATGATTTTTCCTCAGGGTTATGCTCCCGAAGTCTTTTGCCCAAAATAGGCTAACCCACAAGAGAGCAGGCCCCCTCACTTTATTTGGTCCATCAGTCGAGATGGTGTACCAAGGTGTGGCACTGGGAGCCACAAGTGAGAGATTTAAGGTGGCTGAGGCAAACAATTGTCCAGAACCACCCCTTGGGATGCGATTCTTCTGAAACAAGAGTTACTACACCTTCAGACGGTACAACTACGGTACGATGTTGACGGTACGACTATCTTGTAAGGAATGACGCAGTAGCCTTACAAGAAGACGAAAGAAACCTCTCATTTAGTTTAGAATGTTCTCGATATTCGGGAAGTGTGGCTAGTTTTTAAGGAGATCTTGCAGATGTAACCTATTTATACGTATTCATATAAATGTGGTCCAAATTTTTACGTTGTCAATATTTACTATTGTCCTCATCAAGTTTTTCCTGTTTATCATTTTGCTTCTTTGATCGTTACATTGTATTTATTACATAAAGTTCCACTCTGCACGATAACTCAGCCGAAGGGTCGGCGAATCACATCTCGGCGTTGCAAAGATGTTGAAGAGGATCCGAAAGAGCGAGAACATCCGAGACAAACCTCCTCTTGGACGAACCATGGTCAGTGCGCAAATTGAATAGACAGAGGGCGGTCAGGTTAATGCATCCTTCAGAGCAGTTCGTTGCAGACTGCTTGCACAAAGCCTGTATAGCTCACCAGGAGCCACCGATCAACCTTCAGTAAAAGCGAAGTCTACTGCCTTGACCAAGGTGATAATTATTGCAGGTTTATTAAAAAGTCATCATTTAAAAAAATAATAAGGAAAAACTGAATTCAAAATCGCGCTCTGGTCCTGTTGCAGTAGGGTGTGAGTTTCCGCCCCTGGATCCTTCAATAGTGTGTGAGTTTCCGCCCCTGGATCCTTGCTATTCGATCTAATGGTAAAATGATGACAAATGTGGGTTAAATGAATTGTGTAATTATGATCTATTTCTTATTTTTTGTTTTTTAAATAAAGGTTTATATCTTTTTCAATTTCAGAAAAGATTCTTTCCAAAGAGAAGCGTGCAACCATTGTTGTTCTGCACTAAAGTGGCTTGAAATGCAAGGAGATAGTTACTAATGATATTACATGGAGGATCATCCTCTTCAGGATCATTAATGATTTTAAAAAGACTGGTTATACTATTGTGAAGAAGTCTTCTGTATTTTCAAGACCTTCAAATGAAAGCCAAGATTGCCTCCTCGTAATGTCCCAGCTCAAAGATCGGGTTACCTCAAGAGCCAAGCTTGAACCCCACGATTGGAAAAAGGCAGGTGCGGAAGCCATAGCGACTACAGTAAGGCGGAGACTTTTCGAAAAGGTCTCAAGTCAAGAACGGCTGCGGAGAAGCCTCATCTCATCAAGAAGAACCTTACAAATAGGTTCCACTTGTAGAAATATAGACTGTTAAAGACTGGGGCAAAGTGGTATTCCCTGATGAAGCTCCCTTCCGCTTATTTGGAGTTTCTGTAAGATCTCTCGTTAGGAGGAGAAAAGGGGGGCGCTTTCAGAGTCCTGTGTTGTTCCCAAGGCGAAGCATCTGGACACTCTCCTTGTCTGCTGGTGCTGTTTTTCATCTCAGTGAACTGAGGGAACTGGAGCGATAACAATTTTGGGTAAGAACACTGCCATGAACTCAAAATGGTACAAAACCTGATTCATTAGCACCTTTTTCCAACAGTTCAGGACCAATTTGGGACTAATAACTATTTTTCAACATGATGGAACAACTTGTCACAAAACAAGACCAATAACAAAATTATTGGCTGAAAATAGCATTGAACCTTTGGAACCTTGGTCCCGGAATTGGCTAGATTTGAACCATTAGAGAATTTGCGGGCGATAATCAAATTGGCGGTTGATAAACAGAACCCATCCAACTGTGAGCAGTTGTGGGTCCTAATTGAACAAAAATGGAACAATATCAGTCAAGAGATCATCGGAAATTTGTTCTCCAGAATGCTAAAACGAATTGAAGCAGTCCTGAAGAACCAGGGACAGCATTGTAAATATTGACTGCGCGCATCATTGACTGTATTTATTACTAAAATAGGTTTGGTACTAATTTTTTTATATATTTCACCTTCGAATTATGATAAAAACATACTAAAACAAGATGCAACCTTTGATTAGTTATATTTATTTTTCATATGAAAAATATAGTAGTCTCAATTTCACGACTGCATATTTATGTATATCTATCTTTTTATCTATACACAAAGAAAGATAGAAAAGGAAGGCCAGAAATCCTCGTGTCTCTGTCCATTTGTGCTGGCCTGGACTCGGGGCGATTGAGGGTGATCTGTGTGTGGGGACTGTAAAAGGAGACATTTGTGCGGTTTCTTGATGGGGGGCGAGTTATGTGTAACTCGAGGGGGAAGGGGGCATGCGAAGGTGGCTCATATTTCATTCGTGATGGGTGGCTCCCAATCACCGCATCCGATCGCTGTGATTGAGCTTCCACGAGGGATATCCCTTTTTTAAGGGGGAACAGACGAGCGCATGGGGAGGGGGGACTATGAGGAGAGAAGAAGAGGTCCCCACTGAGATAAGGATCAGACGGCGTTAATAGAATGGGTGGGGGTGCAGTGATGGGCTCGTTGCAAAGGAGGCGCACGATGACCGATCATAATAGTTAGAGAGGATAGAGAAAAAAAGGGAGAAGAATGGAGAATAATAGAAAAGAAAATGAGAGCGAGAAAGATAAAAGGAAAATAAAAACGATAGAGGATAGAAAACGAGAAGAATGGAGAAAAAGGAAGACAGAACTAGGAAAGAAAAGGAGAAGAAGACAAGGGAGTGGAGAGGAAAGTGGGGAAAGAGTACTGAAAGGAGAAGAAAGGAGGAAATCAAAAGGAAATAGAGAAATGAGAAAGAGAAGAAGAACGAGACAGAAAGGGAGAACAAAGACAAGGGAGGATAGAAAAGGAGAATAAAGGAAGAAAAATGGAGGTGAGAAGAGAAATATGAAAAAGGAAAATAAAAAGAGAAGAAAGAACCAAACGGGAGAAATAAGAGAGAAAATAGACGAAATGGATTTTTTTAAGAGGATGGAAGATAAATAGATAAGAAAAGAATAAATAGAGAGAAGGAAACAAAGAGGAGAAATGATATAAAAATAGAATATAGGTGAAAAGGAGAGGAAGGAAGAGAAAAGGGTAAGAAAAGGAGAAGAGAGAAGAAAAGAGCAAACCGGAGAAAGGATAGCTGAAATAGAATAAAGGAGAAAAAGAAGAGAAAGGAAAAGCATAGGAGTAGCATAGATCGAAGAGAACAAACGTGAAGAATCATAGAACAGGGGAGAAAGGAAGAGAGAAGGAGAGAATTCCGTAAAAAGAGGAGAACAAAAGAGAGAAGAGGAGGATAAATATTTGGTTTAACCCATTTTCTAATTAATTTAAAAATGTTTTTTTTTGCAGTTTTTATGTTCACTTTTCAGATTTGAGACTCGTTTCTTTCGCACATTCACACTTTACCCATAAGGAAGGAAGGAAGGTCCGTAAGAGGAAAAGTAGGTAGGTTTTTCCGGCAAAACGAGTTTCAAATCTGAAAAGTCAACATCAAACTGCAAAAGAAAAACACATTTTTTAAATTCATTTAAAAGATCCAGAACCAGACCTAACCTAACCTAACCTTACCTTACCTTACCTTACTTTACCTAATCCTATCGATATTGGTAATTGTTAAGATTAGTAGCGCACGATTTTTCTTAGCGGTTTTTGCGTTTGGGGGTCGCATCATATTGTATTATATAAAATTTTGAAGGAAATTTCGAAATGGGAGGGGTGGGGCTTCCTTACATATACACACATTTAATTGTGGGGGGGTTGCCCCTTAACTCCCCGCAATTTTTAATATTCTAGTAGTATTCCCTGGTAGTAATCCCTACCCAAAATCGTACGCCACTAATCTTAACAATTACCATGATATTTTTCTCAGTTTCTCGCTTAAAAAAAAGTTTGGCGCAGAAAAGTTTAGAAACAAAATTCTTTCGAATCCAATGCAAATATTTTACAGTAAAAGAAATTTGGATCTTGGCTAAATTTCCAATTTCTGCAGCAAGTGAGGCATTTCATAGCTCGCGGGATTATTCCGTGAGCCCTATGCATTACTAAGACCTGAATATTGTCGTCAAAGACCACGAATTATTTGGTATTGGGACTTAGAACAACCACCGCACGCCATTGTAACAATTAAACTGAAGACAGCGATGCGCGAAGCGTCCAAAATATAACAAAGCCTGCTATTGGCTAAGCAGCCTGAAAACGCATGCGCAGATCGCATGCAGATATAACACAGCATGCTAATGGCTAACTAATCAGGCCAAAAGTTGAAGGAATGACTGTAAATGGCGAGAAAGGATTCAAATTTAGCAAAATAATAACATATTTTCGAAAGATGAATAACTACGTTATTATTAACTTCCGGAAGCTGAAAATAAGATCAGTGAACATTATTTTAAGAATTAAGAACGTGTATTGATATCCACGAATAAGTAAGTAAGGCGTTTCATGGGTACCAAGGTGCTCTTTCTCTTGTTGATTTCAAGGGAAGAGAGGCGGAGAAAGGCGAGCAAAGCAAGGAGGCGTTCTTGTGACCCTAGAAATAATACGTCGTCAAGATATGTGAAAGCTAAGCATCCATGTTCCCTGCAAAGTGGTGATATTTTCCTAGAAAAACTTTAACGCCGCTACCTGCGGCGGAACGGGCAATATTCGAGGGTAGGGAGACCCGTTGACAAACTGAACCTGGAATGAAGTCACAAATGTGACCGTTACATGGTTCCCCGTGTACTCGTTCTAGAAGGTCGAAGACACTTACCTCATCACCCGCTTCATCGCCTACGTCGTCCTCCTGAGACTCAACTTGAGGCCCAGATGTGCTTCCTGATCTGGAGCCCTATCCGGGGGTTAAGGGTCAAGCTCAGGAGCAAAGAAGTCCCCACAACGAGTCTGGATTGGCTGGATTGCGGCTCTTAGTCCTGGGTCGGCCCCCAGTAGTCTGGCGACGTCATTATCCTCGGCCGGAGAAACAGCCAAGTTAATGGCCTCGAAAACTGCGGCAATTCCTGAATCTAAGGCGTTCTTGTTCCGTGAGCTGAAAATCCCCCAAGTCAACTCAATCCTCATTCTCCTCAACCGGAGCCTCTGGTGGAAGGAGAATATTATCGGGAGCTATGGGGGAGGGGGGGGGGGGTGGAGACTCGAAACCAAAACCGGCTCGGGAGACCCAAACCAATCACCCATAACCGAGATCCCGACGGGATCATCCGCCCCCGACCTTAACGGCGATGAGAAGGTGGCCCGTAGGGGAAGGAATAACAATGCACGAAGGAGTGTACAGTGGGGAGGGAGTGAGAGTGGGGATGTCCGGGCCAAATAAAACTTCCCTAATTGCCCATAGTTCGTCCTCCCAATCACTCCTTCTTTCGACCTCTAGAGATCGCTCGGTGGCGTTGTCGACTTCCGCCACCTCAACTTCGAACTGGGGCGGTAGTTCACGTTGCGGCGAAGCCATATTGATAGGCCAATGTGGTTCGATTGTAAATAACCGGATCAAAGCCTATCCCACCTCTTTCGAACTCTAGAGGCGGGCGTCCTCTAGCACGTACTGCTAGCTAAATAGGGGAATCTAATAGTAAAGACGAAGGCGAGAATTAAGATGAATCTGCTCCGGACAGAAGAGATGTTTCCGGAGATGGTGGAGGGTGAACAAGGCCTAGAGTTCCTCAATGTCCAGTGGCCGGAGAGAGCTGGTGGGGAGAGTGACCCGGGACTGAAGGTGGGCCACTACCAGATCCCAATCACCGGAGATAGGACGGGACTATATTTGTTGGGGAACGTCGAGGGGTGGTTGAAAACCGTGGCAGTGTTCTCCTGTCTCGTCTAGGGCGTCCAACAAGGAAAGCCTTACGAAGCTGGGCGGGTGCGAACCTGACCACGTACTGCTATTCCGGGGGTTAGGCGCCACTTCCCGAAGGCTTATCAAGTCGAGGGCCTGACGGCGCAGCTCAGGGGTCGTCGGCTCTGGTTGGGGCCTCGCCATCCGATTTGTGGAAGTTAAGCCCCTTGCGCCCCTACTGGAACTGAGGTTCAAATCCAGCTGCTCACTTGCACCAGGGGGACGTCAATCACGCACTGTTTGCACGGGGGATAGGTCTGCCGGCGTTAGCCGACTTCTTAGGCGGCATGGGGCGGGTAATCGATAATGATACCCACTAAACACTAGATAATATAAGGGAACCCAACCACCAGAGGACTTATCTTAACAACAGTTTTCTTTTGCGCACATGTGCCCCTTTATTGTGAACACAAATATTTACACTTCTCCATCATGAACGTGTTATATAAATTTGAGCACGGACCAAACTGTTGAGCAGCGAGAACAGGAGTTTTCGGTGTACGGTGGGGAGGGAGAGAGAGTGGGGAGGTCCGGGCTAAATAAAATTTCCCCATTTGGCTATAGTTCGTCCACCAAATCACTCCTTCTTTCGACCTCTAGAGATCGCTCGGTGGCGTTGTCGTCTTCCGCCACTTCCTCCTCGAACAAGGAACATTATGACAAGGAGCATTATGACAAAGAGTAATATGACAAGGAGCATTGTCCTACTGGAAAATAATATTTCGAGCGCTTCTGGAGAGGTCTTCGGCTGAGGATGGCATGTTATCTCTCAGGAGAGCTCGGTATGTCCTGCATCCACTATGCAGTGGATTTGGAACATGAAGGCAGTCATCACCGAAGAGTGCGTCAGCATTACACCCCTCAGGTGTCACCTTCGCGAAGAGCATAAATGCTCTCATCACTGCCAATGGACTCTCAACACGCTATTTAGCTACCTGTATCAGTCTAACATTGTTGTAATTTTCACAGAGCTTCCTTCATCTACTAATCTGTTATATGTTGCTGATGTTGCATGTTTTGGCAAATTTTGTATTTTGTTAATATTTGTTGATTGTTTGGGGCATATATAATTTATTGCTATTTTCCTCTTATTTCACTGTTATATTCATATTGATATGCAAATAAAAACTTTATGACCTTGTATTTATATAATTTCGTAAAATTTCCGAGGTGTCTGAAAACCTTTGCCCGCAGCTGTATTTGAACTCAAAATTTCTCTCGGTTACTTGCTATTCTAACCTGAACTAAATTTCCAAATTTCTTTTGGGTTTCTTAATTTTTCTAAAATTACAAGCTTGATAAATAAATACTTACCTATAGACCAATTTCACACAGATGCGGGGCGGTGCTCTTCAACAATTTGAAAGTTTTTGTCCCTCTCATCGATTCTAATGTAATATGTAAGATAGAACCTCTTAACTTCTCCCATATCTATTGCATTGTTTGTTAAAAAATTAGTGATCTTGTTTAACCTCACCTGCTCGCATTGATTCGCATACACTTCAGCCTCAATCAACGCATTACCTGACTTTGGATTCACCAGAATATGCATTTGTGCCTTTGATTGGATGGTTTTCCAACACGAAGCGACTCGAATGCGTTGGTATGGAAGCATACAGGGAGAGGGTGTTTGTTATGGAAGCAATATCGAGTACTCGGAATAGTAGGTTTGAAGCTT